>LPNX010316225.1:512871-545020 GCA_001517045.1 Pseudotsuga menziesii | reverse complement strand
GGATCCGTTCTGAACCGAAGTTCAAGGATGATACAATCCTGCCACATTCTTGATGACCGAAGTTACACCGGATCCGTTCTGAACCGAAGTTCAAGGATGGTACAATCCAGCCACATTCTCGATGGCCGAAGTTACACCGGATCCGTTCTGAACCGAAGTTCAAGGATGATACAATCCAGCCACATTCTCGATGGCCGAAGTTACACCGGATCCGTTCTGAACCGAAGTTCAAGGATGATACAATCCTGCCACCTTCTCGATGACCGAAGTTCACCGGATCCGTTCTGAACCGAAGTTCAAGGATGATACAATCCTGCCACCTTCTCGATGACCGAAGTTCACCGGATCCGTTCTGAACCGAAGTTCAAGGATGATACAATCCTGCTACATTCTCGATGACCGAGGTCACTGGATCACTTTTGGACATTTGTCCCAGGATGATACAATCCCTCTTCATTCTCGAAGACCGAGGTCTCCGGATCACTTCTGGACATATGTCCTAGGATGATACAATCCCTCTTCATTCTCGAAGACCAAGGTCTCCGGATCGCTTTAGGGAAAGTGCCCAGGGATGATACAATCCCACTGCAACATCAATACTCCCCCTTTCGGGGAAGGTCTTTCCGAACCACACCAAGCTTGTCTCAAAAGTGTTCGAACTTTACTCGGGACAAAGGTTCCGTCAACACATCATCATCTAAACCATCATCATCTACATCTTCAGTATGTGAATACTGAACTATCACCATCTGTATCTCCAGTATGTAAATACTGAAAGCATCATCATCTATATCTTCAGTATAGAAATACTGAAAGCATCATCATCTCTATATTCAGTATAGAAATACGAAATCACCATCATCTGCATCTACAGTATGTAAAAACATCATCTATATCTTCAGTATGGAAATACTGAAGCATCATCATCTCCTTCTTATCTCGTATATAGAAATACTGGATTTCTATGTGTCACGACGGAACACAGGGTTCTCTGTCATCACAACTCTGGTTATCACATAGAATCACGGTAGTGTCCAACTCTAGGTTGAATAATCCTGACATCAGCTTTTGAAGCCATATGGCTTCACAACTAGTAGAGTAAGCTACTAAATATTCTGCTTTGGCTGTGCTTAGAGCAACACTAGACTGCTTTCTGCTAAACCATGAAATCATAGCAGATCCTAGACTATAACATCCACTTGATGTACTTTTTCTATCTGATATACTTCCAGTCTAATCTGCATCTGTGTAGCCATACAATCTATACTCATGGCTACCATCATAGTATAGACCAAGGTCTATAGTCCCTTTTAGATGTCTCACCACATGTTTTGCAGCTACTAGGTGAACCCGTCTTGGTTGAACAAGATATTGACTTAAGGTGTTCACGGCAAAACAAATGTCTGGTTTGGTATTTGTTAAGTACATCAATGACCCAATGATCTATCTGTAATGAGTCGCATCCACTAACTCTGATGAATTATCAGCTAACAGTTTCAGGTTGGAGTCCATGGGTGTGGCCATGGCTTTGCATTCCAACATATTGAATCTCTTCAATATCTCTACCGCATACTTTCCTTGGTTGAGAAAGATTTCTTCTGAACTTTGCCATACTTCCAGACCTATGAAATAATGCATTAACCCAAGGTCTTTCATCTCAAATTCTTTTGCTAGTTTCTTCTTGCTTTCCATGATCTGTTTCTCATTCCCTGTCAAGAATAAGTCATCCACATATAATAACAGGATGACAGGTTCATCTTCTACAACCTTGGAATAAAGGTTAGGATCAACTCTACTCTTGGTAAAGCCCATAATTGACAGGAAATTGTCTATCTTTCCATACCAAGCTTTGGGAGCTTGCTTGATGCCATAGAGGGCCTTCTTCAACTTACATATATGAGTCCATCTGCCTTCAACTTCAAATCCTTGTGACTATTCGATGTAAAACTCTTCCCCAATCATACCATTAAGGAAGGCTTGTCTTTACTTCATCATGGAAGCAACTACCATCATAGTTCTGAAGGAAGTGTACCTTGCTTTCTGGAGTAAGTGTCTCTTCAGAATTAATTCCCTCTTTCTTATAGAAACTTCTAGCCACAAGTCTTTCCTTACTTCTATCAGCAACATATTTTATATTGCAAATCCATTTGTAAGATACCACATTCTTGCTTTCTGGTTTGAGTACTATATCCCAAACATCATTCTAGTATTCTTTCATCATAACACCTTCCATGAGTTCGTCTTGTCAGATCATCAACATATCCTAGTCTTTTGCATTCAACTTTGAAGGTTGGAACCCACTTTACTCTTGGTAAAGTCTCGATCCATCAAGAAGTTGTCCATCATGTCGTACCGTGTCGAACTCAGATATCTTCTGTAGTCACTCCCCCTGAAGTGGAGTATTATCTTCATTTTTCATTCTGTACAGGTGATTCTATGCTTGATATATACTGGTCAATAGAGTATGTCATGTCATAGTCTATTCTTTCTGAGGCAAATCACGATTCTTGCTTTGTACACTTGTTCTTGTAGATCCATATGGAAGATACTACGTACTTCCTTTTATGTCCCGAAATCATATCATATACATCATTCCCCATAATCAACTGTTATTCTTTGATCATAGCATTCTTTTCTTCATCTTTAGTTATCTCTCATACCCATGGTGGTCTTCATCCTTCAAGGTGGATCTACCGCTCTCTGAAGCTCTTTCTTTCGTCATGGTGTCTCTGACCCTGGGAGCTTTAGATTCATGTTTATTGAATTGTCATCACTTGTTCTTCGGAACAAGTCTCATCCTTCTCTTCTTTTAGGAGGTTGTACAGGACCTTTCCTACAATTCAAATGAACCAGTTGCATGGTTAGAACTACATATGCATAACGACAAATTCTTATGCATCATGCAACTATTTAGCCAATACAACATTCATCCATATCTCAGAGAAACTTTCTATATGCCTTCCATCTCTACCATGACATCATTGAGATTGTGCACTAATCCAATATGTCAGCAAATAGGTTTCATTCTAGATAAGTAACAATGGAGATTTGTATAGACCCATGAGCTACTTACCCATCGCATGCATGCAAACAACACATCAACTGAATATAATCAAATGCATAACAAAACAATATCATTAAATGACAATTGAATACTTATCTTTTGTTTGTTTCGTGGGTAGAGTCCTTCTTGATCAATCTGCTTCATCATCTTCTTTATCCATGAAATCATCATTTCTTATCCAAATGATAAGATGGATAAGAGGTTCGTCAAGAATTGAGTTCTTCATATTCCTCATCGCTTAAGGGATCTTCTTTGAATGGTGAGAGCTTGATCTTCAATTTGCTCCCATTTTTCTTCTTCTCTTCTTATGAGACGAGCTTCTTCTTCTTCCCAGAGTCAACTGAAAGTAATCACTTCCTTTTGGCACACATTCCTCGCATGAATGAATCCCATGATCATGGGAGGCCATTCAAGGTGGCTATCACCACTTCTGCATTCTCTGCTTCTTCTTCTACCACTTCAAGATGCTATGCATTCTGGATCTTCACATTCTTCAACTGTTTTCTCAAATCCATCTTCTGAATTATGTTCTTATCTTCAAATAGCTTGAGCAAGGAATCAAACATCTTCGGTGTTTTTAGGGAAGACACTTGTTGTACAAGTTGATTCGTGATTGAATCAACAATGATCTTCTTGGCCTTGATCAAGTTCTTCTTGTGTAAGGCTTTGAGGCTCATCTCCCTCTAGAACTGGAACCTCTTTACTCATGTAGGTGTCCAATTCATTTTCTTTAGAGAGATCAAATACTTCCATGCTTGGAAGTTTTTAACTTCACCAAGCTTATCATCAAGCTGATGTGATAGATCACTTTGAAATGAGAACCTCAAATGCAAATAGCAAAATATTAGATCTTACCGATTTGAGGTGTCCGTCCTGCTTTCGGAGCTGGCTGATCTAGGATTTGTTAGAGAAACCCTAATTTTCAAAACTTGGAATCTTTCAGATCTGATTGGATAGAAAGATAGATTTCTTCAAATGGAGCTGTCCAATGTACTCCTTTTCTGAAAACAATGGAGGGAAGCTCCCGGAACAGGAAGCCCTAGTTTTCCAATTTCTTCTGAAGAAATGCCCGTTACTGTTTCTGTGATATCTCCGAAATTACTGCTCCTCTGTGACTGAAATTTTGCACTAAGGTAACCTCGAATGTCCCTGATCCAACACCACAGGTTTCATCAGAATTGGTTTCACCAATTGGGATTTATGATCATTTGCCCAAGGTGACCTGTTACAAGACTGTTCAGAATAGTGAAGTTGTACGACATGCCACGTGTCATTGGTTCATCTTCAGGGTCTGAAATTCGGACCACAGAAAGTACAGCCCGTGCTTTTTCTGGAACATCTTCAGGAATTCCATTTGGACCTTTGTAGTCCACGCTACATCAATTATCCCCAGGTGTCTTGTTTAGGGATGAATTCTGGAAGAGGCTAGAACCCTAACTTGGAGGGATCATATCTCCCAAAATATAGCGAATTTGAGGCTGAATTTTGGATACAGTGTAAATCAGGATTTTATCTTCGCCCTCTGCAATTATATAGCGAATGTACCAAAACTTAGCAGTTTTAGTATTAAGGGTTTTTTCCAGATCGGGGTCAAACTAGGGTTTGACTTTTCCGGAGTTTCACCCAACCAAATTTCTTGATCTAGGTCTCTAAACTTCGATTTTGATGAGGAGAACACTCCTATGTTGGGCTCACTCAAAAATTCCTCTTCTGTAGAAAGCCCTAATTTTCCGCACTAAAACTGAAAATGCTCGGAATTGAATTCCGTTTCGACAGAAAGATGCGCCCTTCAATGGAGAGTCAGTCTAGCCTTCTTTTGCTGATCAATTGTGGATAGAGACCCAAAAAATAAGAAGCCCTAGCTTCTATAGCTACACAATGTCTTCTTTTAGGGTGGCTCTGATACCATGTTAAATTTTCATATGCTTCGCTAAGACATCAGTATTTCATTTCATATTCATAACAAAAGCATATAAACAAGATCACTGAAAGATAGACAAGCACCACCATACAAAATGAACACAAGGATTTATCTTGGGAAAACCCTAAAGGGAAAAACCCAGCAAAAGCTTCCTCAATATAGATGCCCCAAAAAGATAAAACTAGCAAGGAGATCAAAGCCTGATCCTCCTCCTTCTCCAGCTACTTCTCTTCTCCACTAATGTGCTACACAAGTGAGAGTGTGTATCCCAAATGAGGAGCACTACACCTCTATTTATATTCATCCGTTCACTTGAGTTAACTCATCTGTCATGTAGGCTCGAGTTAATCATGTAGGCTCGAGTTACACATGTAGGCTCAAGTAACCACACTGGGGTGCTAATGACCCACCTTTACAATTAGAGGGGACTGCCTCATGACTCTTATTAGTTCTTCCGATTAGGAGCATCGGGGTACAAAGTAATACAAGTGGTTCTCCCGGTAGGACCATCGGGGACCACAAAGAAATACATATAGAATATTCTTCGAAGTTACAATATTTCAACAAATAGAGATAATAAAAAAGATGGATAATTTTTTTTAAGGAGTTAGTGTGCTCTTTGCTCTTCAAATGGTTGAAGAAGTCGTGCATTTAACCAAAGAATCCCATTCTTCAATCCGGATAACCTGCAACTTGAAAGATAAGCTAAACAAACACAAAGAGAGGTGAGATTATTACAATGATTAAAGAAATCAAACTATTCAACCAAGAAATGCTTGAAGTTCTTGAATGCAAGAGAGAAAAACTCATAAGATCTACACAAACTAAGAAGATCTTACCAAGGAAAAACATTTTACCTCTTCGGCCTCACTTGTACTTGAAAAAAATTGAGAAAATGGGAGCAAGTCACCACCAAACAACACAAGATCTCCTCCAAAACTTTTTATTAAAAATGCCAATGGCTAGAAATTACAGCAATCTCAAAGAATCAAAGCAAAATGGAAGCAAGAGAGAGCAAGAGAGTGAGAGCATGAGAGATTCTCGCCCAAATGAGGAAGGGAAGCCTCCTTAAATAGGAAATCAGTTAGGAGAGAGCCCAAGTGCATGCAAGTCACTTGTCAAAATGAGAGAGTGAGAGCTAAAAAGGGGAACCACTTCTCTTGGGGGCATCTCCTAAGGTGAGAAATCAAATAGAAATGGGGGGAAACCCCCTTCTAATATTTTTAATTTTTATTCTATGCCCAAAGGGGGGGACCACCAAAGTGGGACCCCTTACTTTGGCTTATTTTTAAATATCTCAATTTCCATGGTAGAGAGGGTGCCCCCCCTTTGGCGAATGGTCCTTTATGTTTTAATTAATTTTAGGTCTCACTTATGCTTAGGAGAATTAAAATGTTGTACAAGAAAATGTAAACTAACCAAGGTGTCTACCTCCAACCCTTGTCCCTCAATTGAGAGAAACTGTTGGGTGCTCAACAAGAGAGCACAAGGCTCTCTCCTAGCTCCACAAATCAGTCCCAAGAACTAGTTGGGACTCGGGTGCTCAACAGGAGGACACAAAGTGCCACGAGGCCCCCAACGACCTCTACCCCTTTAGCTCCGCAAACTAATCCTGTTTTCTCAATCTTGCAATAATAGATTGAAATGCCTATTATTCTAGCCAACTCGAATCTAATCCCTTTCTTTTCACCCAAGGTCAGACCAACCAGCAAAGGGAGTGAATACGGGGTGAAGATTGGGACAAGGTTTTTTTTTCTTTAAACGAAACAAAGAATTAATAATTATTAACAACGCAAGCCAACACGATATTGCAAGGGTGGCTTGGCTAACTCAATTGCAAGGTGTGGACAAAATAAAATTGAAAAAAAATAGAATGTTAGTCGATACGATTTTGCAAGGATGACATAGCCAAATCACTTGCAAGGTGTGGGAAAAATAAAAGAAAAAGTAAAATAAATTCTAACTAAGCTAAAACTCAAGCCAATCTACAATTGCTTATACAAAGGTGGACAAGCCCAACTTCTTTTGTATGCAAGGATGACAAACAAGGGAAACTTCAGTTTGACTTAAAATGCAAAATAAGAAATCAAGTCTAAGAGACTCTCTTGTACTTGTTACAATGGTTGAAATTTCAGCATAAAGAACAAGAGGAAAGAAGTGGGAAAACCGTGTTTTCACCCCTTTCTTGTGATGGCCTTGAATCTCTTCCTTTGGCGTAGCCTTTGCACCCTTCATGGCTGAAATTCGATAGAGTTTTGCCTTGTTTTGTCACCAACATGCTAAAAACCAACAAACATAAAATGATAAAATGTGCCCAAAATCACTACGGGGAAGTTAGTATGTTAGTGCAATATTTATACAAAATTTACACAAAGTTGCCAAATGAATAATTTTGAAAGAACATGAGTATACAACAAACTAAAATTAAAATGCAGAAATTTGTATGTAAAGAAAGAGAAAATTGGTCCTTTGTTCTTCAAAAAGTGAAGCAATGGGGCATCCAACCAAGGAATCCCACTCTTCAATCCAAATAACTGCAACTTATAAGATTTTCACTACACAACTACTAGAAGGTGAGAATCAAATAATGAATAAAGAAATCATAAACTTCAAACTAGAAAATATATGAACTTCGTTTGCTACAATAATGAAAAACTCACAAAATTTAAGAAATGCAAATACCATAAACCTTAGCAAAGCAAATAAATGTGTTTCCTTGGGCAACCAAACTTGTGTAGGTTCTTAAGCATGGAAGCAAATCATCAATGGGAACAATGGACACAGATTCTTCCAAAGATTTTGATTAACAAAGTCAAATGGCTGAAAATTCCAATGGCCCAAGTAAGAGCAGGGACAAGAGAGCAAGAGCACGAAAGAGTGTGTGTGTGTGTGTGTAACCCAAATGAGGAGGGGAAGCCTCCTTAAATAGGAAATGAGTGAGGAGAGAGCCCAAGTGCATGCAAGCCACTTGTCAAAATGAGAGAGTGGGAGCTCAAAAAGGGGAACCATTTCTCTTGGGGGTACCTCCTAGGGTGAGAAATCAAATAGATATGGGGGGAAAACCCCCCTCTAATATTTTTAATCTTCATTCTTGGGCCAAAGTGGGGGACCACCAAAGTGGGACCCCTTTGGCGTATTTTTAATTATTTCAAGTTCCATGAAAAGGGAGGGCGCCCCCCCCATTGGCGACATCTTCATTCTTGTGAAACACTTGCATGGGGGGGCCATTTTTTTCTTCTAAAGTCTCTTTAAGAACATAACATAACACTTATAAACATAATATAATTTTCTTCTTCTAAGTGACTTTAGGCACTTTTCCAAAATTTGGCTTGAATAATTGCCAATTTTCTTGATTTCCTTGATTGACTTTGGAAAATGTGACCAAAACCTTAGCAAAAATTGTTCGAATGACTTTAAACTTTGCCCAAGGGTGTAGGGGGGCTTATGCCATTGATTTTGAGTACCCATACCCCTATTCATGGGAATTATATGTGATGTCCTCTTCCAATTAGGCCTTGAGGCCCAAAACCGCTAACCTATGTGATTCCTGTGGGTTCGAGCGGTTACTGACAGCTAGGGAATCAGCTAAGGACTGATGCCATCCATAGAAGATCTAGGGCATCATCATTAGGTCAAGAAGGGCCACCGGGGCCAAAGGCCACCTTCGTGCATGCCATCCAATCATTATTTAATGATGCATGCACTCTTTAAGTCTCCATCCGCATGCATGCAAGTCAACGGCAAATTAAAAGATAAAGTGACCTAATTAGGTCAAAGATTAGGGTTTTCGTAGTTGAACATTATAAATAGAGGATAAAGCGAAAGGAGACTTCACTTTTGATTATGATTATTTTGGGAGCTCTTGGATAGCAGCACAGCGTGCCGCATAGCAGTTGGGGTTGGAGACAGAGTCTTCAACTAACGGGATTTCGGCAGTGAAACATCTGTTCTAGTCTTATTCAGGGTAAGCCATACAGGTTCACCACTTGTTCTTCATTCATTCATAAGTTATCCAGTATATGGTATAGATCGTTGCAGGGACACGTGTGCAGCCGTAAGGGGGGGTTTTCAGCCAGAAAGCCCTAATCAGTTGCTGGGCCTTCAGATCTCATCTTTCCTCCTAAACTTAGGCACCATTGTCATCATCAACATCATACTCCGGTACCCGGTGATTATCAGATCTGTCCGTGCTCATCCGGAGCAGTTATCAACAGTTTCGTGATCCCAGGGGCGTGAGCAGCTGTCTCACCAGAGCAAGTCGCTATCCTGCCTAGAGGTCTCAGAAATCCCGCATGTACCAGGCATTCTCTCCGGCACGGGAAGGCTATCAGTCCTGCAAATCGACAGCTTCATCGGACACCTCCTTCACTGAAAGCGTCACCCTTTTTTGATTGGGGTTCTTGCTGCTGGGGGTTCACCGAAAGTAGAAGAGATCTGCCCATCTCCGATCCAGTTCTCGATGCTTGCATACTTTCTCCAAAACAGTCTAGCCAGCTTATCAGTGGTAAGTGTTCATTCTATCTCACAAACCCTAACCCTAATTTTTCCTATAAAATAGGGATTTTTGCATGGCAGTTTGCATGCCCAGTTGTATCAGCATATTTGCTTAGAAATAGAAAATATCGGGATTTGGGATATTACAGTGGTATCAGAGCTATTTTCTTGGCCAGCTGTGGGCTTAAGAAATGAAAAGTAGATGAATACAGAAGGGGATCCTTTTGTAACCTAGAGGAGGAGGAAGAGTAGATACACAGAAGAATTCGAAGATATCCAACTAGAAGATACCAATTCAGACATGGAACAAACAGGTATACATTCGGATAGGGGAAAAAGAACGGGAGAAGAAGAGGATCGGATGGAGTTTCTCAGCTTGGTCTCTGCATTGCAAGACTTAGCCAAAGAACAAAAAGATGTACTCAATGCAATCAACAGATTATCAGCAAAACCAGAAACAGGTATCAATAGTACACCTCCCTCACTGGTAGATCGGGGATCTACAAGTAGCAGTGGAAAGGTAGCATACACTAACATTCAGAATACTCCGCACATATACAGTAGACCTTCTATTAGGCCTACCATGCCTCACTTCTTGGCAGATACAGTAGGGGGCCCGGTCATGCAGGTAGAACCTAGCGAGCCTTTTGGGGCTTATCTACAGGAGTATAGAGACTTAGGGGATGAGTTTCATGCGGCCATGTCTTTTTCAGATTTCTGCAACATGAAGAGTAGGAACAGGCCCAGGAATTTCAACAAGGGTTTCAATCACAACTATGAGTTACAGAAGACCTTGGGTAGGTTGACCATCCCAAACTTTGATGGGACTCGCGGAGGATCAACGAGGATATGGGTTCAAAAGTTGGATACCTATTTCCAACTCAACCCCATGACAGAGACAGACGCCATTAAATTGGCTACACTTCACCTAGATGGAGAAGCTCACGAGTGGTGGTACCACGGATTGGTGACATTGGGTCACAATACCATACATTCCTACGGTGAGTTCACTCAGAAGCTCATAGAGAGGTTTGACAAGAAAGATCCAGAGATACATTTCAGGGAGTTGGCTCAACTCAAACAGACCGGTAGTGCGGAAGCTTTCATTTCAGAATTTCAGAGGATAGCCGTTATGGTAACAGATTTGTCAGAGAGCAGATTGACTATGTTATTCACTGAGGCCTTCACAGAGCCACTACGGGGATGGGTGAAAGCCTACAAACCCCTCACTCTGCAGGATGCCATTAGCAGAGCAAGAGATCTTCAGGATTCAGTCCCCAAAAACAAATTCCCACTGAAAACCAATTTTCCTGTTAGGGACAAGGACAGAAAATCTTTCCAGCAGGATGTGCCCAAGAAAACTTGGTTGGACGAGGACAATAGGAAAGACTTGAGAAGGAAGAAGCTATGCTTCACCTGTTAGGAACCATGGGTACCAGGACACAGGTGTGCAGGGAAGGCGAAGGCTCACTACATTGAGGTATATTCAGATAGTGATGAGGACGACTATGAGCAGGAGGCCACAGAAGAGGAGTCACATCAAGGTGATACACCAGAGGGAGTCATTGCTACATTATCTGGAGTACCAAGATTCCATACTCTTAGGATCAAGGGAGTAGTATAGGGCCACAGAGTAGGAGTATTGATTGATGGGGGAGCCACCCACAATTTCATCGACTCCGCTTGGGTAGCCAAGAGAGGTATTCATACCGAGAAGTTCGAAGGATTCACTGTAGCAGTAGCCGAGAACTCTAGCATGGAGTGCAACTACTGGATCCCAAAATTGAATGTTGCCTTGGGTAACTATTAGATGACGGACTCTTTTTATGTAGTGGATGTAGCGGATACTCATGTGGTATTGGGTGTTCAGTGGCTTTACTCTATAGGGAAATACACTACAGATTACAGGGCAATGGAAATGGAATTCCAGGGGCCAGACGGCAAACGAGTAGTTTTGAGGGGCATGAACACTTATCCCCCAAAACCGGTCTCGTCACAGAGGATGGAGGCAGTACTCCGACAGGATGATATAGAATGGGCTGCAGAATGTTTAGTCACCTTCAGGAAACCCCCAGAGACCAGCACACAACACCCAAGTGACATTCAAGCCTTGCTACACAAACATGAAAAGGTTTTTCAGGACCTTCCATCAGGTAGACCACCAGACCGAGGGTTTGAACACATCATCGAGCTAGAGGAGGGAACACAAGCAGTCATCACCACTCCTTACAGGCATCCCAGAAGGTACAAGGATGAGATTAAGAAAACAATCAAAGAATTACTGGAGCTTGGATATATTCGGCTCAGTTCTAGCCCCTTCGCATCCTCAGTAGTACTGGTCAAAAAGAAGGATGGTACACTGCGAATGTGCATCGATTATCGAGCACTCAACAAAAAGACCATTAAGAACAGGTTTCCCATTCCCAGGATTGACGAACTCATGGATGAGCTTCAGGGAGCTCAATACTTCTCCAAGATCGGTCTTCGCTCTGGGTACCATCAGATCAGGGTAAGGGACCAGGACATCTCCAAAAAAGCTTTTCGCTGTCACTATAGTCATTATGAGTTTTTGGTCATGACCTTTGGACTTACCAATGCTCCGGCCACTTTTCAGTCATGCATGAACCACACCTTCAGAGCACAACTACGTAAGTTTTTGCTCGTATTCTCTGATGACATCCTGATTTACAGCAAAACATGGGAAGAGCATCTGAAACACCTGGACGAAGCATTGAGTATTTTAGAAGAACATTCGCTTTATGCGAAAATGTCCAAGTGTGAGTTTGGCATGAAGGAGATGTTGTATTTAAGACACGTAATCAATGCAGAAGGAGTACAAGTTGACATGGAGAAAATCCGAGCTATCAGAGATTGGCCCGCGCCAAAAACAGTTACAGAATTGAGAGGGTTCTTAGGTCTGTGCACTTATTACCGACGGTACGTTAAGGGATTCTCCCAATTTGCAGCACCCCTCACAGATCTCACCAAGAAGGGGGCGTTCACTTGGATAGACTTAGCACAGAAAACTTTCGAAGAGATGAAGGTTATTATGAGTTCTTGTCCAGTTCTAGCATTACCAGACTTCTCACAACCCTTTGTAGTAGAATGTGATGCCTCAGGGGAAGGGTTAGGAGTAGTGTTGATGCAGAATCATCACCCTATTGCGTTTGAGAGCCGTAAACTGAAGAACTACGAGCGCCATTACTCCATATATGAGAAAGAGATGCTAGCCATCTTGCATGCTCTCACAAAATTCAGACAGTACCTGGTGGGCAGTAAGTTCAAAATCAAAACCGATCATAACAGCCTCAAATATTTCCTGGAGCAAAAGGAACTGAATGAGCGACAGCATAAATGGTTTAGCAAAGTACAAGCCTACGATTTCGAGATCGAGTATGTAAAAGGTAAGAGTAATGTAGTAGCTGATGCATTATCCAGGCGTCCAGCCCCATTATCTCTCAGTAGTATATCCACGGATTGGAGAGCACTTCTCTTAGTAGAATACTCAAAAATTAAATTTGCTTGCGAATTATTGGACGGGCAAATTCAGGATGACAGGTACAGGATTGTGGATGACATCATCTATTACAGAAACAGGATATACCTTGTTCCAGAATCCACATTGAGGAAAAAGATCATTCAGGCAGCCCACGATTCTCCTTTATCAGGGCATCAAGGTTTCTTAAAGACCTACCGGCAGATCAGAGAGAGGTTCTCATGGAAGGGCCTAAGGGGGAAATTATGCAGCATGTCCGGGAATGTAGCATTTGTCAGCAGAACAAGATTGAGAACACCCATCCAGCAGGGTTACTCCAGCCACTATCAATTCTAGAACAGAAGTGGGAAAGCATCTCCATGGACTTTATTTCAGGATTGCCCAAGGTCCAAGGGCGAGATTGTTTATATGTAGTAGTTGACAGACTGACCAAGTTTGCACATTTCTTCTCGATATCATCAGACTACTCAATAGCTCAAGTAGTTGAGTTATTCTTCAGGGAGGTCTTCAGGTTACACGGGTTACCTAAGACCATTGTCAGTGATCGGGATAGCAGGTTCACGGGGGCCTTCTGGCAGGAACTGTTCAGATTGGTGGAGACCGAACTGGCTACTAGTATGAGTTATCATCCCCAGAGTGACGGGCAAACGAAAATAGTCAACACGTGGATCGAAGGATATTTAAGGAACTATGTAGCAGGGCAGCAGTGAACCTGGATCAAATGGCTACACCTAGGAGAGTATTGCTACAATACTACCTATCACATGTCTATTAAGATGACTCCTTTTAAGGCATTATATGGTTACGAGGCCTTGGACTATGCAGATTTGGCATTTGGAGATAGTAGGGCTCCTAAGGCTAAGGATTGGATACAGGACAGTCAGGACATTCTGAAAATATTGAAGGAGAATTTACAAACAGCCTAGAATCAACAGAAGTTGTATGCCGACAAACACAGGATTGAGCGGAGTTTTGAGGTAGGGGATTTAGTATACTTAAGGCTCCAACCTTACAGATAGTCATCACTTAAGAAGAAAGGAGCAGAGAAGTTAAAACCCCGCTTCTATGGACCATACAGAATAATCAGGAAAGTGGGAGAGGTGGCATATGAACTAGAACTTCCACAGGAAAGCAAAATTCACAATGTGTTCCATGTATATAATCTGAAGAAGAGCCTTGGGAAACACATTGCTCCATCCACCGAATTGCCTCCTTTAGACGATGAAGGACTGCTGATACTGATTCCTGAACGGATCATACAGACTAGAGAGAGGAAGCTCAGGAACAGGATAATCCGAGAATACTTGGTTCAATGGAAGGAACTACCACCAGAGGATGCCACCTGGGAAGGTGAACAGGTATTGCAGCATCCCAGTTTGAAGTTGCTTGAGGACAAGCAATCTCAAGCGGGGAGGACTATAATGTCTTCTTCCAATTAGGCCTTGAGGCCCAAAACCTCTAACCTATGTGATTCTGGTGGGTTCGAGCGGTTACTGACAGCTAGGGAATCAGCTAAGGACTGATGCCATCCATAGAAGATCTAGGGCATCATCATTAGGTCAAGAAGGGCCACCGGGGCCAAAGGCCACCTTCGTGCATGCCATCCAAGCATTATTTAATGATGCATGCACTCATTAAGTCTCCATCCGCATGCATGCAAGTCAACGGCAAATTAGAAGATAAAGTGACCTAATTAGGTCAAAGATTAGGGTTTTCGTAGTTGAACATTATAAATAGAGGATAAAGCGAAAGGAGACTTCACTTTTGATTATGATTATTTTGGGAGCTCTTGGATAGCAGCACAGCAGTTTGGGTTGGAGACGAAGTCTTCAGCTAACGGGATTTCGGCAGTGAAACATCTGTCCTAGTCTTATTCAGCGTAAGCCATACAGGTTCACCACTTGTTCTTCATTCATTCATAAGTTATCCAGTATATGGTATAGATCGTTGCAGGGACACGTGTGCAGCCGTAAGGGGGGGTTTTCAGCCAGAAAGCCCTAATCAGTTGCTGGGCCTTCAGATCTCAGCATTACTCCGAAACTCAGGCACCATTCTCATCATTAGCATCATACTCCGGTACCCGGTGATTATCAGATCCTTCCGTGCTCATCCGGAGCAGTTATCAGCAGTTTCGTGATCCCAGGGGCGTGAGCAGCTGTCTCACCAGAGCAAATCGCTATCCTGCCTAGAGGTCTCAGAAATCCCGCATGTACCAGGCATTCTCTCCGGCACGAGAAGGCTATCAGTCCTGCAAATCGGCAGCTTCATCGGACACCTCCTTCACTGAAAGTGTCGCCCTTTTTTGATTGGGGTTCTTGCTGCTGGGGGTTCACCGGAAGCAGAAGAGATCTGCCCATCTCCGATCAAGTTCTCGGTGCTTGCATACTTTCTCCGAAACAGTCTAGCCAGCTTATTAGTGGTAAGTGTTCATTCTATCTCACAAACCCTAACCCTAATTTTTCCTATAAAATAAGGATTTTTGCATGGCAGTTTGCATGCCCAGTTGTATCAGCATATTTGCTTAGAAATAGAAAATATCGGGATTTGGGATATTACATTATATGCCACTTAATCCTCTTTTCATTACAACATTTTTATGTTGAGGGACAATTTTTAATCACCAAAATTTAAAAACTCCTAGGTAAAACCTAATGAAATTCCGCAAGACTCTAGATAGTGTCTAGCATGGTTATTACATAGAACATTCCTAGGCCTTAGTCACCCCGTGGACTCAATCATTAGAATGCCTTTCACCACTTTGGAGGTATTTTTGAAAAACTCAAATAATTAAAACCACTAAAAATGAATTTTAATTTTCCAAGGGAAAAAAACACTTGATGAAAGGACTTCCCTAATGAAAAAGTCCTAGGTAACTAATTTATACAAAAACTAGACCCTCATGCTGACATATCATTACAATATCCCTGCAGGAGTGCAGAAATTTCATGGAGAAAAGATAAGAAGAAGAGTTGCCTCGCTTGAAAATATTTATTGGGTACTTCTTTCTCATTACCATGCACATGGTGCATGGTTGGCCACCTAGTTGGTTACGTGGTCAACACATCCTTGGGGGAAAATTTAGGTTGGGTGCAATAGTCACCATGATACTCAACCCCTCTGTTTAGGCCAACTTCTAAAAAACGCCAAGGGAGGTGGTCCCTAATAAAATAATACAAGTAAACTATAGGAGTTAAATGAAGTTACAGCCAACTACTTGGGAAATAAAGCATGTAAAGCATCTATTCTAGATATAGAAATAACTCAAGAACTTAGATTTGCAACATCACAAGCACATACGATTCCCTGCAAGTAAGATATTAAAAAAGATCAGAGCCTAAATAGATCTATGCTACAAAGATAAGTGATGACAAAGAAGCTTAAATCTACGATATCATGAAACTTGCATGTATGAAACTTCGAAATATGAAGATTTTGCTTGAAAGATGCTAAATGAAGTAAATGCTTTGTAGTTCCTTTTAGGTAATTAGATTGTCGATGATGAAAGTCCTAAACTAGATTGTTGGCATCCATATAAGGGATGGACAAAAAATAGAAAAAGTCTAACCTAGCAAATGTAAAGCGATTAATGACTAATCTAGAAATATAAAAGCGATTAGTAAATAGTCCCAAGCTAGATGAAGTCAGAAGACTGAACAGAGAGACACCCTTGCTCCACAGGAAAGCATATGAAATGTTGATGCCCAGTTAGTAAAACTAAGGTTTGGTTGGCTTAGGGGTCTCAAGATCCAAGGTATGACTTAGCCGTAGTGAGGGTGCAGAGCTTGGTTTTTTATGTTGGTAAGGTTTGAAAAGTTTAATTAAGGTTCATTTGAGCTAAGTTTCTTTGAGTGACATCAACTTGTGGAGCACTGATAATTACAAATTCTAGGTGATCTAAGCTAGAATAAGCAAATGACAAATGAAAAAGAAATCAAACTACAAAAATAACACACCACTACACAACTAAGATAGGGGGTAGGGGGAATTTGAGGGACTGGTGGCTTGACCAATATTCCCAAGTATTTACATGTTAAATTTCCATACTCTAGGTGATTATTGTGCTATGTTTCTTTATTAAATAAATCAGATCTTGAATTTATTCAATAATAGAAGTAAAATTCTGAACATGCAACAAACACATAGATAGGTAGAATATACAAATATTGGAAACAAATAATTTTTTAGGACACCTTCAAATCAGTCTTTTATTAAAACTTCAAAATTTACAAGGAAACCTAAATGAAATATTTTTGCCTACTATAAGAGAAACGTCAAAACAGATCTAAGAAACTGCTACCTTTGAAGCATTTGTACTATTGTACAACCTTTACAACCTATCCATATGGTTGTATAGATCCATATGACATGTTCATACCACTGTATGGATTTGTATAGATCTGCTCGTACACTATGCTGAAATCCTTACGACTTTGCGAAATTATTGTTGGAACATATTTCTTCGACCTGCAATCCCTGCAAATCGACTTTCTCATTGTTACCCTATTTTCCCTCTAAATTGGCCCCTTTCTTCACCTTCAAACAAAACTGTCTTTGTGAAGAATGAATGTGTCTTTACCCTCTACTTTGACCTACCTTTATACTTGTTATCAGATATACATTTGCAGTTGGGCTACCATGATGCAACATGCAGATCTATTTCTTATTCTATTTTGAGCTATTTTTCACATGGGGTATTAGCATGGATCATAACAGCCTCAGACATTTCAGAGCCTTGTTCAACAAAGTTTCCGTGCTAGGACTATTCATTTGTCCATTGAGATGATTTCAATGATGACCTAGTTCATTTGAGCAGAGTAGCATAGCATATATGGTACACACAGTTACAGAGGGGCCTTATCAGATGGAGACAGGTATATATGGTGAGATCAGGCATATGTTTCCTTGTTTTGTTTATGCTCTGTGATGTATATTAAACACCTAGGCTTGTCTTGTTAGGATGTTCGTGGTGACCTATGCTTATACATATATGCTGATGCTTAAACTTGTGCTAAGACTGATCAGAGGACTTTATGTTAAAGACTGTTGTTCATGCCATACTTTATACAAAAGTTAAACCTTAGTGCTATTTTAGTTCCATGTATCATTTGTCTCCGTCCATCCATTTCATCCATGATTGCTTCCTCATCCCATGACTTTGGCTTGATAGAGACCTATGAGATTGAAGATAACTTTCCCCACTTTGACCCCTATGCATGATGGATCCCATGTTTTCTGTGTCTCGGCTCTAAGTTATCCCAAACAGTGTCAGCTAAAAATTGAAGCAATGTGTCTACCATCATTACATGCATTATGTGCTATAAATTCTATTTGTTGAATGCAAAGCCTTCAAATAAATGCAAACTGTGTCTTTAGACACAAATAAAAAAAGGCTATAAAGTGAAATGGTGAAAGGCCTAAAAAGCAGTGGATAAATAAATGCTAAATCTAAAGACTGCTGACCACTATTGAAATGGAATGATTAATTCCTCGCGGAGCCTACGGGTTTTGATGTGAGATAGGGCAAGGGACCGCTAATTCACAGTGTCCCCTAGGATCTCTCCATTACAGTTCTTGTTTACTCAACACAATGATCCTAGTAAAGATCCTCATGGAGCTTGTTTCTTAGCTTGGATGTGAGATGTATACATATTGTTAGAATTGAATGGGCTTTTTTCAGGTTATCTCATCCATTTGTGAAATGCCACCATCCCCTAATGTTCATTTAGTCATGTATATGTCATTGTGGTCGTGTGTAATTTTCATCATTCTAAGAAATCATATGGTCAAAGTCAGTTATAAGTCATCTCCCTTTTCCTTGCCTTGTTTTCCACCCTCACCCAGCACTAGCACTCTTTTTAAACTTTGTAAGCATGACATGCACAAGAGACTTCCAGAAGATTCTAAAATTTTCAAAGGCGCAGGTATATCTTACTTATTATTATTATTGTTGTCACCATGATTATGAATAACTTGATTTAAGTTGGGTTTTGATATAAACCATTGGAGCATTTCTTACCTTGGATGAATGTAGGATCATATTGGTATAGTATCTCACCTCCAGTTTGGGTACTTTGACCTGGTCAACCCAGTTGACTAAGTCAAACATGGTTCCCAAGGAAGTGACTCAAAAAATAACAATGCTTATATTTGTTCCCGACATGCCCAATGTTGTCCGCCGATTGCACACCACCAGCAGAAACTTTCCGAAAGCTGTCTCCTCACTTAGGAAAGTGGGAGAGGTGTGACCTTGGGGGAAAGCACAGAGCAAGGTACTGTCATTTACTCCTAGCTCCTCCATTTAGGCTAACTCCTAATGAAGCCAAGGGGGGTAGTCCCTACCAAAGAGTTTTCTATGGCTCAATGTGGTTAAAGTATTTTAATTGGTTACGGATGCGGATGGGTGTTGTTTAGGAGTTTATTGTAGTTAAATGTGTTTATTTATTATGAGTTTGACACATAAATCAAAGCAATCTACGTTGCTAGCAAGAGATTAGAGATAAGCAATAATTCAAGACTTCATTAATATGCATTCACAGATAGAAATTAAAAAGGGCCAAAGACAATTGATCCAAATATAATAATTATGCAGATTAAAAGACCAGTGCCTTATGGAGTCAAAATACTGAAATGCGTAAAGAATTTAACAACAAGTCTTGAAATAAAACTAGTGAATATTAAGTTGTACGAGTGCTCTTGGTATATTTTTAAGAATTTTAGGTGCTCTTGATTAGGGTGTCAACGAAGGTTTGTCAAAAGCTGGGAGAATATTCCAAGTTCAATCCGTTGGAGACATGACGGCTAGCCCAGTATCCCAGGCTGTTATCGCAAAGATTGACTAGCTAGTTGAGAAGCTTAGACAGCGGGGGTTTCGGCGCCTCTACTAAGAAGTACTTTAGAAAATTCCCTACAACGGCGGTGCGTTGGTTATAGGGTTTAAATTTTATTACGTTTTTCTTGCAAGATTAGAAATCCAATGCCGTTTCTGGGTACTCCGATTTTGAGGTTAGTCAGAGCATACTCGGGCAAGGAGAAAACGAAGTTAATTAATTATGGGGTGTGCGTTGCAAATTTTATTAAGTTAATTAGTTAATGCTCTCCGACAGAGGGTGCTCTTGACCCCGTCTTATGACAGCGGTTCAAGAGACTTAGCTAATTTAGAATGCCTAATGCAAGGATGTGCAATTCTAAGTATGCTCTCCGATAGAGAGTGCTCTTGATTTGTGTTACTGCAAGTTCAAGAGACTTAATTAATTCGTTAAAATTAAAAGAAACAGTAACAGAAAGATCTAAACTACCTGAGAGTCTCTTTCAGGCTTTTTAGGGCCCTAATCGGGAAATCAAGGGGGTAACTAAAACAGTAAAGAAACTATGCATTAGCTAAGTAAATAATCAAAGAAACATTTTTTACTTCATTTTTTAAGAATGATAAACTAATCAAAGCATAAACTACCTTACTTTTAATGAAAGAATCAACTTCTAAAGATTATGCAATTATTCTATCCTATTCTACCTTTAGCAGTTTATTAAGCAAAAAAGAAAAAGCATGGCAATGGGATGATACAAGCTTTCCCCAAATGGGGGAAGAGGGGTGTGGGAGCCGTAATCCCACTCGCTCTTTATTAATTTTTTACAATCTTTTGGTGTGTTTAGCCTCTTCTTGAATGAGCAAAGGTGAGAAAGGGAAGAAAGAGGAGGGAGATGTTTTGGTCTTTTTTGCTCTCTGCTTGCTCCTTGCTTTCTTAAGGCCCTTGGGCTCTCTTTTACCTGCTTGAAAATAAGAGCTTTGAACACTAACTCATTATGATGTTAGTCCAAAAAAAAAAAACTAGATCTATAAACTTAATCAAAAAATAATGAACCCGACCTTTACCAAAACCGGAGGAAGATGAGAAGAATAAGAGGCTATAAAAAAGACAAGACAAAAGAGGTGAAAAGAGGGCAAAGTAAGGTCAAAGAAGGCTGAAAACAAAAGTGAAAGAGGGGCTGCAAAAATGACAAAGAAGGCTGCAAAAGATGAGAAAGAAGGCTGAAACTAGGGCCCATAAAGGTGCTCCAAAAAAGGGTGAATAGGGCTGCAAATTTAGGCAAAAAGAGGGCTGCAAAAAGTAAGGAAAAAGGGCAAAAGAGGGCAGCGAAAGAGGAGAAGAAAGGGCTGCAAAAAGAAGTGAAAGAGGGCTGCAAAATGAAGATGGGATAGCCAACAGGGGCATACGGTTTGGTGAATGATTGATCACTTTAGCCCAAACCTTGCCTTAACCCAAAAATTTAGAAATTTTTACCTTGAAAGATGAATGAAAGCAAGAGAAAATATTCAAACCTGTGGATCTTCTTCAGGATGCTTGGATTCCTTAAAGCTTGCAATTGCCGAAAGTTGCACTTGACTCCAAGAGAAGAGGATGCAGTTGAGCTTGAACTTCTACTTGGTTGGATGGACTGATCTGCAAAAATCAACTCAAATACTTGCCAAAAGATGGATTAGATCATGTATTGTTCACAAATTGAAATGTAAAAGAGTATGAAATATGACTGAATAAACAATGCTACTTTCAATTTCTAAGAGTAAAGCAATAAACAACTAAATTGTAAACCACAAATAATTGTTCTTACGTGCTTACAGAAGCCTTCTAAAGTACAAATGCCCTTTGGAACTTAATCCTTGTCAAAACTTTGAGAAGTAACTTAAGTAAAAATGAAAAACTTTTATGAGTTTGTACAAAGGAGAATGACTTCTTTTTTGGCTTTGGATCCTTATCTTTGGATCTAGTTCTGCTCCATTTTCTTGTTTGGTTTTGCTTTTGGTTCACCTGTGGATAAGAGCTCTAAACAAGGACTAGTAAGAGTGTTAGGAAACCAATTTTAACCTGTGATTCGTAAAGATTGAGTGGATGAAAAGACAAGTGCCTTATGAGATGAAATAAAAGATCAAAACAATGGAATGAAACCCATATTCAAAACTTGGAAGGGATCAGGCAAGCTCATCGTTTTTTATGTAAAATGCACGATTTTTGACGAAATGACTTGGTACTTTTTGTGAATTTAAAATTAAAGATTTTTTAACATTTAAGGCTAATTTCTAGAATCTGGAAAATAGCAAAAAATTGCAGAAAATCAGTAAAAAAACAACAAGGACAAAATTGCACGTTTTTCGAGAAAAAGTCAAAAAAATTTAAAAAAAATAATTTTTGAAATTTTTTTAAAATTTTATGATTTTTAATGAATTTCCAGAATTTAGAATTAACAGAAAAAGTCAAAAAATTAAAAAAAATTTTTTTTTTGAAATTTTTTGAAAATTTTCTGATTTTTTAATGAATTTCCAGAATTTAGAATTAATGAAAAATACAGAAAACCAGCAAGCCTAAAAAATGGAAAATTTGCACATTTTTTCGAGAAAACTCGTGCACCTTTTCCAAGGCAAAAAGAAAGATGGATTTAAAAAAGAAATGAAACTAGATCTTTAAAAATGGACCTTTAGAAAGATGGATCTAGCTTTGAAAAAGTAGATCTAAGGCTAGAAAGCCTAGATCTAACTTAGTAGAAGCCAAGCAAGCTTAAAATAAAGATTTAAATGACTTGATAACTTCTACAAAAGTGGAAAAGAGGTAAGATAGAACCTTGAAAATAGAGATCCACTTGTAGCAATCAAAGTAACCGATAGAATTTTTTGAAGTTTGTTGGAGAAGGAAAGAAAGATCTGGAACCGCTTGCAACCCTGCAAACAAAAATATTAATAATGGAACACTTGTATGGTGAAGGTATTAGATGCCAAAAGCTCCTACTAGATGCAATCCCTGAAGACACAAACACTCAATGCAGATTTGATTAGAAGCCTAAGTACTAGATTGTTAGTCTTCAATAAACATAATAATCAAATTGCAATATAAGGGTAGGGTGAAAGAGATATTACTTCACATAGGATGAAGACACAATGCCAAAAGCCCATCAAGTGACCTCCAAAGTCTAAATATTTTATTAACAAAAGAAGCTTACAAAATCCAACAGAGTTTCTATGCCAAACTGTCCTCCCTAATAGAGCTGAAAGAGCCTCTATTTAACAAATGAGAGAGTGCTAAAAGCCTAAAACCAAAAAACCAACCCTAACCAGGTTAGCCACCTAACAAAGAGCTCAGACCTAAATCGGAGAACCGAGAGTGAGGGGAGGCCTCCACCTAGGCAAGGCGCCCCCACTCCAAACCTGTGCACTGAAAACAAGCAAAGGATGAGGCCACATGTGTGATGTAGGTAAGCTCATCCTTAGGTTTGGCTGGAGCCTCCGTTAGGTTTGGGAAGCCCACTGATGGTGCAAGCTTTAGTCTTCACCTCGATCAAATCACCGGACCAATGAGTGCTCTCCATCTCATCTTTAGCTGGAGATGACATGTCTGCTAACTGATAATAAATTAATTGCTCTCTTAATGATGACTGAAGCTGAGTTATGATAACTCCAATCATCATAAGTGCTCCATGAGATGTCATTTAGCCTTTTATTTTACTGAATTTGGATTAATTTGGAGAGTTGAGTTTTCTCCAAAATAATCATTTTTTTACTCAAAACTGACTTTTTTGAGTAAAAAGGCATTATGTGTCCGATTGTTGATCTAAAAGTTGGCTCTGACTGGCTGGTTGATCCAGAATGATTTTTGGCTTAAGGTTAGAGCCTTCAATCACTGAATTCTGAGTCCAAATCACGAACGGGTTTTTTCCATTTAATTTATGGAAAAAATAACCCAAAAAACTTAGGAAAAGTAATTAAAAATTAAAAAATTAAAAAATTAATAATTTTTCACTGTTCGAAAAATATTTTTTCGAAATTTTTTTATGTGTCCAGATGACTTAGGACATGACCATGATCTATCTAAATAATGTCTAGTAGGCTTATAACACTCAATTGGGCTCTAATTACCCCCCAAGGCCCAAAATTCAACATCGGGCATTCTAGCTTTGGAAGAAGCGGGAGAAAACCTCGTCAATTATACTCGGCTGAAGGCAGAGCATAATTGTCAGGGGCAAAAAACTCCCTGGAATACCCTATTTTAGATTCTACGTCTCAGGAGACCGAACCACTCAAAAATATCCTACTAGCACATTTTATTACAAACCCCGCGGGGCCATGGTCAAAATTATTCAAATAAAAAGGTGACTAGCCAATATTGGCTAGACAAGCAGATGGATCGACTGATGCACTGGAATCAGACTTTGAACAAGTCTGTCAACCGGCGGCTCCTCGGGTAACCCAACTTATGGTACAAAAAGTTGGATAACAGGTTGATCCCACTAGGTACTGTCAACTTATTGGATCTTTGATGTATCTAGTCAACACTAGGCTAGATCTGTGCTATGTTGTCAATACATTGAGTTGGTATATGGTGGAGCCTAGGGGAGTGCACTGGGTGGAGGCAAAGCACATGCTCATGTATCTTAGAGGTACAGTGGACTATGGACATAACTATGAGAGAGGGATGGAGTACAGTTGATTGGCTACACAGATTCTTACTGGGAAGGTAGTGCAGTGGACAGGAAAAGCACCTTTGGGTGTTGTTTCAGCTTGCGTTCGACAATTATGTCATGTCTCAGTAGAAGCAAAAGTCAGTAACACCGAGTTCTGCAGAGGCCCAATACATGACAGCTAGTCTGACTAGTTGTGAGGCTATTTGGCTTCGCAAGATGGTAGTGAGCTTATTTGATCAGCAATTGAGGCCAATTGTGATTTACTGTGACAATTAGAGTTGCATGAAACTCATGGAGAATCCAGTATTTCACGACTAGTAGAAATATATTGAGATCAGATACCATTTCATTCAGGATCATGTTCAGAGGGGAGCAATTGAGCTTCAGTATGTGTCTATATATGAGCAGGTAGCAGTGATTCTCACAAAGTGACTGATGAAGGGAAAGTTTGTTTATTTCAGGGACAAGATGGGAGTGGTGAAGAACACTTTTCTCGTTAAGAGGGATCGTTGAAAAAGTTAACAAGGACAAGTGTTCGAACTTTATGCTGTTTCATATCTGGTAAAAATGATTTTTAGTAATGTGGAAGCATGACTTTTTTTTAATACAGTAGTATAACTTTTTAATGTGGATGTGTAATTTTGCATGAAAAGTAAATTAGGGTTTTGGAACCCTAAAAGGAAATGAAGGCTTATAAAAGAGAGTCAGGGGGTAAAGGTCAGACACAAGAGAGATAGCAAGAAGCTAAACAGAACAAGAGACTCAGTGCATGAGCAGATAGAGAGGGGTGCAATTCAGAGAGTGAGGGTGCACTTCATTGGAGGAGAGAGAGAGGATGGATTCAGAGAGTGAATTCACCAGCAACCAAGAGAGAAGGAAAATTGCTGAGAGGGTGATTCTGCAGCAATAGAAAAGGGGTGTGAAACCAACGTCAGAGAAAAGACAGAGGGGAGTGAATCCCAAGACGTCCAGTAGAAGAGCAGGGTGTGACTCCCAAGAAAATGTCCAGCTGTGATCAGGCACAAACTTCAAGGCAGGAGGTTTAGAAACAAGTCTGTCTGATTGTTGGAAAGAAATTCTATTGTACTTCATTGTAAATCTGCTTGAGATAATAAAAGATTTCTAATCTCACCAGTTTTCCCGCAAGGTTTTTTCTAGGGTCAGATTGACAAAAAATATCTATGTCAAATTCTTTTTGTGTGCTGATTTATTTCTGATCTGAGTTCGTAAAAAGATCTCATGTGTTTCCAGCTATAAAAATCTGTTTATGCTTAATTATTTCAGCAGCAGCTAGATTGGGGTTGGGCATTAAACTATGTTTTATTGAGACTTGAAACCGGGTTGTTTTATTTCAGCAGCAGTTCTCCACTCTCTCTTCTTGTGTGTGTCTAAGCTCTCCTATATCTCCTTTTATTAAATGAGAAATGACACTGTCTCTTCATTTCCAAATGACTTTGTCTCTTCAATTTCCAAGTCAAAGATGAGTCAAATTTCACTTAAATGAATAAAAAATCATTTTCACTCACAAATTAACATAAGTCACATTAACTTTATTAAATAAAGTTAATGCTAGGAAAAGTCACTAAGGTCCTTTCTATATGCCTAGACACCAAGCTTATGTAGAAGACTTCCCGAGCTACAAAATCTAACATTCGTCATTCACAAGTGATTGATATATTCATCAAGCCATTATTCAAGGACAATATTGTAAAATTCAAATACAAGATTGACATAAATGTTATCAACCTACCCACACAAGTGTGATCTAGTGGTAATTGGGGTTGTATTAACTCAAAGACCTGGGTTCATAACCCCCACAAGTGGGTGCGGATGAGGCCAGGAACAACTCGTACATAGATATGCCCCTAATAATGTGGCACTTTAGCAAAAAGTTGTAAAATATAGCTTGGACTTGATTCTTATAAAAAAGTGACTACATAGTTGGTGATTGAGACACATTCCTGCACCTTTAGGGAGTTAATTCTGTGTATTTATTATCTCCTTAACAATGAATCATACTGCCCCCATTATAATGCATCATTCTCTCTTGCTCTCTCATTGTTATTATTGTTATAGTTTCATCAAGTACCATTATAATGCAGTCTTTGCTGCATACAGTAACCACAGTTCAGCTTCTATGATCTATCTATATACAATTAAATAAAAGTCAATGTACATTATTTTCATCTTTTGTAGGAAATATGCTATTAATAGACTAGCAGCTTATTGAGTACCACATTCATGCCTTATATTTCATCTCCGGGGATGCTTTCCAAATCCTGTCATGCTTCAACTTATCATGTGTCTTTCATTAACGTCTATAATGGAAGCGTTTAGAAGTGGTAATTTCCTACAAATCTTTGTTTATGTAGCTCACTTTCTAGTAATACTGGCAAAGTTTCTTCATTTTTATACATTTGTGTTGATGGAAACACAGGAATTTCTGAGGGAGAGAAAAAACGTCTTCTACACTGCGTTGTTGTAGGGGGCGGTCCTACTGGTGTTGAGTTTAGTGGCGAATTAAGTGACTTTATTATTAGAGATGTACATGAGAGATACTCTCACGTTAAAGATTACATCCATGTCACTCTCATTGAGGTACTACGAAGTTCATAATGTCGTCTTCTTCAAGCTTGTTAACACTATATGGTTTGCCTAAAGCTTGATAGAATTCCTATTTGATTGTCAAATTCTTTCAAAATCCATGGTTTTGATTAGCATCAAAGAAGCAAAAGAGAGTCAATGAGCGATGTTCTTGATATGGGTTTGCTGCTCTTAAGAAAAATTATTAATGCCATTGACCCTGAAGTAATTATTGACAATCTTAATTTGTTCCATGTGCAGGCAAATGAAATCTTATCTTCCTTTGATGTGAGTCTTAGGCAGTATGCAATTAAGCATCTGACGAAGGTAAGAGGTTTCTTTAAGGAAAATATTTATTGGAAGATTGCTGTTTACTTTTACTGTAGTAGTTTATCTTTAAAATCCTACATGAGCTATACAGTGCGCCCTTGTAAAACCAACATTGAGGTCATTTTTCTGCTCCATTCTCCAGAAGAGTCTGCAGATAAACCATACAATATCTACCATTTTCATTTTTGTGTAAATTTATTGATCATTCTGTCACTGAAAATTCCCTGGATTCAAGCACTGCTATTTGTATTTCATATAGCTGCAGCTTGTATTTCTGCTTTGTTTGAGGATTATCCAAGGTGATAATAAAGAGGTAATGTTGAATCAATGTCATAGTGTCCTGTTTCTTAATGAGCAACAAGACCTGCGATTTTGGTTGTTTAAGCGGTCTTTAGAAAACCTTGTTTCCAGTATGTATTTTAGAGTCTATAGTTGATGTCACTCATGCTAACTGAACCACCGCAAGCCTCCAAAACCATTTCACAGCCCTGCATCTACACGATAGTGGTTATGCCTGACTCACTTCTTTAGGACTGATTAGAACATTATTTCAGATGACAAATATTCGCATTGAATAGACAAAGATGGCAATTTCTTTGTCCTCTCGCGTTTCTTTGATTTCTCGTTTTTAAGAGTGCCACAATTAGATATATGATAAAAGGGTTGGTCCATAAGCAATCTGAAGAAAACTAATGTCGTAAGCAATTCTAGGTCTAAAATATCACAGACACATTTTAATATTTTAAGTTGTCTATAAAACATGATTACACTTCCTAGTAATATCATTCCGATACATTTCAATGTGTTCAAATTACAAAAATTGATATTATATACATTTCAATGTGTTCAAATTACAAAAATTGATATTATATAGAGTTTATATTGATGTGTTCTACTCAAAACCATGATCAACAGCTCTAAAACTTGGAGACAAGATTGCCTTATTTATGCTCAAAAATCATCTTGATCCTCTCCACTGAGAAAGATAATAAACAGATCTGAAGCTTACCAGCTTTTGCTGCGATTTTGATTTCATGTCATAGATGTTGTAGAAAATTTCTGGTATGAATTGTTGAATATAAAGAAATCTCATAGCTTCAGACTTGCCATTTTCTCTAAATAGTAGTCTATCTTCTGTTTCAATTCATGAGATCACAGATGGTCTTTATCCTGAATTCATGAGATTACAAACTACCGTATCATAGACTCTAAAAGGAATGCATCATCTGTCCTGAAGAAAGTATCAAATTATGATTTCCAATTGTATATATATCTGCTGTTAATATTTTATGGGACTGGACATGTTTGAGAGTGTTGCAAAGATCTCCTATTTGTCCCGAGTTTTTCAGGTTACCAATTTTTCCCAGTTTTTCAGGGCCAAGTTTATGCTGCTCAATATTTTCTGATATTTTTCCCCAATATTTCCCACGAGTTTCTTTCCAGACCCCTGGCTATATATTCCTAAAATTGCAGCCTGTTATTTTTTTTCTCATGTCTTTATGGGGATGTTCTTTTTTGGCATTGGCTAATCTCATGCAGTCTGGAGTTCGGCTTGTTCGTGGTGTTGTCAAAGATGTCCAACCCCAAAAAATTATTCTTAACGATGGCACTGATGTTCCTTATGGCCTGTTAGTCTGGTCTACAGGAGTTGGGCCGTCTCCTTTCTCACGCTCGTTAAAACTTCCAACATCACCTGGTGGAAGGTATTCCATTCTTTGCATAATTGTCTTCTGATCATAATTACTATTTTTTTCTTAACATTACAGGAAGCATCTGTTGAAAAACAAGGGGAAGAACTGTCATTATTTTCAAGCAATCAGGAGTCCTATTTAGCTTTGTTGCCAAATGGATGTTAACTATTGGTGTGTAAAGTCAGCTTTGCATGGCCATTTTTCACCACCTATTTGTAAACAGTATATTTTCTGAGACAGGATTGGTGTGGATGAATGGTTACGTGCTCCTTCGGCTGAAGATGTTTATGCAATTGGCGACTGCTGTGGTTTTCTTGAAAGTACCAATAGGCCCACACTCCCAGCTTTAGCTCAGGTAAATTTTAACATCCACTCAGTGACTCAACTACCTTCCAACCGTACCAGACATGGTTTAATGTATATATCAATGCCCCCAACGGACCATTGCATGGAATAAAAAGGAATGCAGTTCACGTATTCGGTACATTAAAAAGAACAGGGCCAGCCTACATTTCTTTCCCATATTTCTATCTCTTCTGTGAACAACAAATCTCATCATCACATTTCTAAAGACTATAATTTTCATTTCAGGAATGCTTTTCCCTGGAGCTTGCATCTTAAATTTGACTTTAAACTGCGGTATTGTTGTCTTCTAATATACATTTTTGGGTTTGGACAAACAGGTTGCGGAGAGACAAGGCAAATACTTAGCAGGTCTTTTGAATAGAATTGGGAGAGCAGGTGGTGGACGGTCAGGGGATGCGAAAGACATACCGATGGGAAACCCATTTGTTTACAAGCACTTTGGAAGTATGGCAACAATTGGACGCTATAAAGCATTAGTCGACCTCCGACAGAGCAAGGTGAAAATAACAACTCATATTCCCTTCACAAACTCCTAATTTCTGCGAAACATCAATATCCGAAAACGAATAAAATCTTATGATTCTTATGTGCACAGGAGGCAAAAGGGTTATCCATGGCTGGTTTCGTGAGTTGGTTGATGTGGAGGTCAGCGTACTTGACAAGTGTTTTGAGCTGGAGGAACAGGCTCTATGTGGCAGTCAATTGGGCTACTACATTCGTGTTTGGTCGTGATATCTCGCGCATCTAACTCTTCAATGCTGAAGCATTCAAGAAATGTGTATGCATTTGCACATTGATTGTGATTCTTTAGTTTTTGTTGTTAGATAATAATGGAAAGTTCTATTGCATATCTTTAGGATGGATTTCGTTTTACGTTAATTCTGTGTTGAATGAAATCGGGGGTGTTCTCTGTGTTTAGCGTTATTATTTCTTCTTCTCGATATTGATCACCTGAAATCAACGCTGTTCCATTGGTGAAAAGGTAGCTATGTAAGGACGTTGCAAAAATGTGGGAATAAAATGGAGGAACATAATAAGTGTCTTATTATTAATAAATTATATTTAGATTAACAGTTTATAATCAACCAAAAAAAAATTGATATTATGTCTTAACATTTTATATGTTCAATTCAATATTTAAAATTTATTTCATAAATATATTAATTGCTTATATAAATATTAATTGGTAGTATCATATTTATCACTTTCTCATACTAAGAAAGGTAAGTTAAATATTCTATATAATTTAATATAAATGCAAATTGCAAATTATCTAAATCCTTAGTTAATAGCATAAATAATCTTACTTATCACTTTCTATACTGAGAAAAGTTAGTTAAATATTCTATATAATTTAATATATGCAAATTATCGAAATCCTAGATCCACTTCGTGCAATAAGTAAATTAAGACACTATATACAAGTTAGTGCCACTTCCTAAATCATCGACGGAAATCTTACTTCAAGTCGTGCACATCAACTTTTGCAAAGAGAGGTTATCTTAGTTTGTTTAAGAGCATTTTAATGTTAAGTCATGTACATCAACTTGTGCAAAGAGGGTTTATTTTTGTTTGTGTAAGGGCATTTTAATTTAGGTGATACAAAGAGCTTTTAATACCAACTTGTAAACGTATGCCTTTTAATTAGAGAAGGTATGTGATGGCAATAGCCATTATAGTTTGACCTTTGTGCTTTACTTACGTTTAAAAAGTATGCCTTTTAATTAGGTATGTTATGGTAATAGTCATTATAGTTCAGTTCGACTTGTGTGCTTTAGAATGACATGTTTGTTTAAGTTTATGAGGATGGAAATTAAGATATACATTTAACATTTTGAATTGTATTTATATATTAAAATTTATGTTTAGAAATAAATTTTAATATAATAACTAATAAAAAATAAATGAATAGGTATTATAATTAAAAAAATGATGATAAAAATACAATAATGAAAGGAAATTACATTTTAACATTTTTTTTTTAATTATTGAAGTAAAAGCAAATGGGGGTGTGCAAGGATTTGAGGGACTTTTTAAATGTAATTCTACTTTTTGGAAACATGCTCATGATACATAAAACACAACACGCCCATGTTGTGTAATGCTTGGTTTGGTTAATCTCGAGCTTGACATGTCATATGACATGTAGGTTAGGCTAGGAAAAATGCGCATGCATTTTATAGTTACGAAACATGCACGCGTTTTATAGTTACAAAGCGCGTACACGTTATGGAGAAGCAAAACATGCACGCGTTATGGAAAATAAAAACATGCACGCGTTATGGAGAACCACACAAAATGGTTTTAGTGCATGGCTAGGGAAATGGAAAAAAAACAATATTTTGCATCATCAAGACTTAGGACCTATAGTAATATTTTAGCATCATCAAGAACAACATCTCAAACAACCATGCCTAACCTCCCAAGAGCATAATTTTTCTTTGTGTTGTAATATGGACACCATTAGGAGGTTTTAAGAACTAAGTATGGGTTAGTCCTTTGACCATGCTTGAGGGAGGAAACTCAAGAACTATGTCCTAAAGGTAGCTTTTCAGGCTTGAGGTCCATGAACAAGGCATCATATTTGCACATACAACTTTCATATGTGATATTTTGCATCTAAGAGAGAATATGTAGTGCATTAGAATTCTCTTAGCCCTAGAAACATATCTGTAGCCATGGTTGAGGGAGGAAACCTAGTCCTTAGGCCCTAAAGGAATCCTATAGACATATAGGGCCAAGAAATACATCTCGAACAA
>LPNX010316225.1:486243-511917 GCA_001517045.1 Pseudotsuga menziesii | reverse complement strand
TCTTTGTGTGTGTGTGTGTCCCCCCCTTCTCTCTTTATATATATATATGTGTGTGTGTGTGTGTCACTCCCTCGCCCCCCCTCGCTCATAGTCTCTCTCCACCTTCTATGTACCTCCCTCACTATCCTTCCCTCCATATCACTCTCTATATCATTCACCCCCCTCCCTCTTTGTCGCTCACCCCTCCCTCTCTCTCTACCACACAATCTCTCTTTCCCTATGTGTGTGTGTGTGTGTCCCTCCCTCACTTCCCATATCTCATAATCTCTCTCCACCTTCTCTATACCTCCCTCACTATATTTCCCTCCATCACTATTTCTCATCCCTCCCCCTCTCCCTCTGTTGCTCACCCATCCCCCTCTCTCCCACATAATCTTGGTGTGTGTGTATGTCCCCCCTTCACTCACAAACTCCCTCTGCCTCTCCCTCTCTCTCCATCTTCTATTTACCTCCCTCTATCAATATCTCCCTCCCTTCTCCATTAATTACCAGTCCTCTATGCCATTATCCCTCTCTCTCTCTCTCTCTGTGTGTGTGTGTGTGTGTGTGTGTGTGTGTGTGTGTGTGTGTGTGTGTCAACTTGTATCCCTCCCTCCCTATCTCTTTTCACCCTCCCTCTCCATGTTTCTCTCTTTCACAACCTCCCTCTCTCTCTCTACATGTGTGAACTTTCCCCTTTCTCTCCTTGTGTCTATCCCCTCGTCACGTCTCTCACACACACACACCTTCTATCGCTCCCTCAATATCTCTTTCCTTCACTCTATCTCCATCCCTCCCTCCTCCCTCTCTATCTTATTCTCTCTTATAGTCTCTCCACATCATTTTCTCTCTCTCTCTCTCTCTCTCTCTCTCTTTTCTTCTATGTTTTCAACTTATCCCTTCTCCTCAACCCCCTACCTCATTATGTCCCCTATTCTCTATTTTATCGCATCTCATTCCCATCTCTTCAATTTCCCCCTCCTTCGCCTCTCTCCTCCAACACATCTTATTCCTCCTCTAATACTCCATATCCACCTTTCCATTCACCAATCCTCTTTCTCATCAGACCATCACCCACTTCCTCCCCTCCACCTTAACCCCCCTCGTCACTCAAGTCTCATGTACCGCTTCTAACCCTATACGTATTCAAATCCTCTTCTCCTCCTAAAAATTCTCTCAATCCCCACTCCTTGTAATCCATAATGTTCCTATTCCATTCATCTTTTTCCACTTGAATTACAACATTCTCCTAGGACCTTAACCCTTCTCCAACCCCTCTCAACTATTAACCATCCCCACTTGAACTTCCAACATCCTCCTAGGCCCTTGACTCTTCCAAACTCCCTATAAACTATTATTCATACATTTGATATATTACATATAGTGGTATATTTTTAGCTCTACAAAATGCGTGCACGTTATAGAACTACATAACGTGTGCGCGTTTTGTAGTTCTATAACGCACACGTGTTTTGTAGTTCTATAATGTGCGCGCGTTTTGTAGTTTTATAACACGCACACGTTTTCCAATTCTACAAGGGCGAGAGGTGTAATTTGAATTTAAACATGCCAATTCACTTGCTTGCATGTTACCAATAGTTCTGTGTATGGTTTGGAGTTTGCTTCGGTAATACCAAACTTGTGCTATGGTATATGATAAACCATAGCTAATTGGGAATTTCTTCCATTTTCTGAAGAAGTCGTTGTTTACACACTCGTTACAGTATGTTACACAATCATTTTTTTACGAAATCTTAAACATAAATTGCATTTTTTTTGCAAATTCTAAATATGTAATTTTTATTAAAAAATATTATATTTTCCTATTTTCTTCAATTTCTATTGTGTCATAATTCAACTCAAAAAACATGTTGTTAGTGTTTTTTCCATAACTTTTTCAATTCTTAATTGTTTTAAAAAGAAATTATATGGTGCACTAGAAGACACCGACCTCTACATTATATAAAAAACCCATTTCATGATTATTTCATTAAAACCTTCAAAGGCTGAACCATAAAAGACGTACCATTTTCGATGAATGATCACTTAGATAATTATAAAAAAAAATTAAAAATTACTCATTTTATTTTAAAAAAATAGCGCTGCACTAGTGCTATATGTTTTTTACATGCCTGCAAATTTTTGTATCCCGAAAGCATCATTTAGGCCCTCAAAGGCTACACCCACAAAAACATATACCTTATCATTTGCGTAAAAAATAAAAAGTGAGTGTTAAAAAAATGAAACTTGACATAGCTATACAAATTTTCAATACATAAATCTTATATATTTGGAAACATGATTCAATTTCCTGCATTTAATCTTATTTACTCAAAGCAAGATATTTTGTGTAAGTGTCTCAAAAAATACAATTATGTTGAGGGATGCCTGATTTTTCAGTTTTCTATTGCATCTAACGTGTCAAAAGTGACTCTCATTAGCTTGCACTCACTCAAATATACATCTTAACTATTATATGGAATGGATATATGTGTATGGTTTAATAGAAAAGTGTACAAATTACTAGACATACGGCTCAAAGTCCATCCTTGAGCTAGTAACACAGTAAAGCATTGATTAGACCTCATGCACAAGGTAGGGGTGACTATAAATTTTAATTTGTTAAGTTATAACCATGTGTTAGTTTTGATTTGACCAAAATGAACATATATGAATTTGAAGACAATATATAAATTGTGTGTGTAGTTTGTGTTTTAATAGCATTGGTAGGCCATTGAAAGGCATGATGAGAAAAGTGACAAAGAATGCTCATCTATATGAGGAAGAAGAGTATTAATGTGGAATGAGATATCGACATAGGCATTTTCCACTTTAGTAATAGCTAGTAATTACAAACATCACATAGATAACAACATTAAGCAAGAGAGGGCCACCAATATATGACTTCAAAATTATCGGTAATGTTACTAGTAGAGTAAGGGAGGATTCTCTCATATCAATGTGAGGTCTATTAAAATTCCAAACCTAGGTGATTGTTGTCCTTATGTTCTCAACTAAATAAAGTTATTACTTAATTGCAAAAATTAAATTCTTTACATAGCAGTAATTACACATATGGATGAAAAGTAAATAGTGGAAGCATAAGCACAATGCATAGACAATTATTCTTTCAAAGCAATTTTCCATTAACAAATCAAAGCTTACAAGGAAGCCTCCACAAGCCGCCAAACTGACAGTTGTACAATACACCCAAACAAAATAAATTTTCACACTTAATAAGGAACATCTTGGAAAAAATGAGAAAATAATTTGTTGTATGTTGCTTGTTGCACATCCTATCCATATGACTGTATGGACTTGCTTTATGTGGTTGTACATAACTATTTGTATGGAATTTGTATGACTAAATAGAATTAATTGTGCAGACCTACCTATTGTTATTTGTGTTGATTGAAATGTCATTGATGCCAACATGGACTTGCAGTGGCCCCACAGATATTCATTGATGCCACCAAGTCCCTCTTGTGGTGCAAAGGTATGGATGATCCCAATATCCTTACACTCAGTGTCTTGGAGCCTTTACAGAGATGGGTTGTGCCTTGAAGCACCTTGTATCCAGTTGACAAGGTCCTTGTACCCACAAGGTTGGATCTTGGAGCCACCACCTTGTTGACAATGCTGAAGACCTTGCTGTTGATGTTGAAGATCCTGAAGATTGCGTTGAATCCCTTGTGAATGAGGGAGAAGCCCTGGATGGGTTGAAGAAACATCAATGACCCATTTTGTGGTCATTCATGTTTTTGTTGGGGTCATGGAACCCTTGCATGTGATTCTTGCTACCATTATGATGATGATGACCTTGTATGGTATTTGACATGTTGTGGAACCCATGAACATGCCCTTGGTATGATGAAGAAACACATGAAGCCCCTTGGCATGTTAAAGAAGCTTTTGGAACACCAAATGGGCCAAATGACGCATTATGTGGTGATTTGTGGTTTGGAACTCTTGGAGATGGCCATAGGGGATGAGAAAGACTTGGCACCCACTTATATGGTGGCATGATAGCACTTGGACACTTGGACACTTGACACACTTTGTTGCTTGTGGATGATGATTGAGGATGGGCTTGATGGTGATGGGGTCCTAGGTCATACATGGCATGGTGATGGGGTCTTTGATGATACCCTTGGACTTGATCGTTATCTTACGTCATGGAACCCATACTTATTATGGGTTGATATGGTTATGATGATGCCCTATGGCGCACTTGCCTTGGTCTAGAGGTTATACCCTTCACTAAGGGTCCTTGGTCCTTGATGAAGCCCTTGAGGCTTGTGGTGAACTTGAATATGTCACTAACCTTGATCAAACCCTAAGATTGACTTTTGAAGAAGTATTGGGCATGCTGACCATTAAATATTTGTGTGACAAAAACAAAATAAACAACCCTAAATGACACGTGCTACAAATTAAAAATAAAAACTCACACCTTCCTTGACCTTGAAGTCAACCCTAATCCAAGAAGTGGACAACATTGAAGGTGTATATATTAACAAGCTTGATCACACTCACAATAGCATCCAACGTAGGCGACTGAGGAAAGAGCTCGCTAGTGGACTGAGGAAACTCGCAGACTGAGGTAAGTGAGCTCGCAGGTAGGGTGGATCGATACCACGAGGAGTTGGATGACTAAGGAAGCCTCCCAAATTTTTCCATAGAGATATTTCTTTTGGGGTTACATCAACTCAAAACAATCCAAGTTTTAGACCAATTTGTTTTGGTGTTATCAGCTTGAACGGTCCGAATTCTTTGGGTGGTTTGATGCAGTTCACTCTTGAACTTGCCCAGGGTAAGCAACTCAAGGTTCTTGATAGTGATTTATAAGTTTGTTACACTTAAACAGTCTGAATTTGAAGCCTTACACAGTCACGAAGTTGATGATGTATCCACAGTCCCGAATTTTTGGGTGAAGAAAATAGTCCGAGTTTGTAGCAATAGAGATCCGTGGTTTGTTTTCCTGCATCCGAAGGTTGAAATTATCTTAGTTTCGAGCCCTAGTTCATGTTTGCAAAAACACCAGTCAAAGCATACAAGAACAATCTGAATTTTTGGGAGTGACTGTTGACCTTTACCACTCAAACAGTCTGTGTTTTGGATGCCTATATAGCCCACGTTTGATGCTTAATTGACCTAATTGATGAGCCTGTTACAACTGATTTCATTAGGTTTTTATCAGAACAAACAGTCCATATGTGAGGTCATCTACAACATACTTACAATGATCAACTTCTACAACAAACATACACAAGTTTTGACATGTATTATTTATAAGGTATGATCAATATATACTATAATGATGCAAACTTATTGACACTTGATGATGTTAATGATGTATACTCTATGCACATGATGATGATGATGATGCATGATGATGCTACCCTATACCCTTGATGCATTCTCCTTGATGATGTACTGTATGATGATGGTGCATGCATACACCATGATGTTGATATCATGATGATATGATGCAACATGCATGTATAGTGATGTATATAGTGCATATACAATGGTGTATATAGTGCATGTACAATGACGTATACAGACCTTGATGATGATGATGACATGCCTTGTGCACCTTGATGATGCATACATGATGCTGCACAATGCACATATTGTTTGATGATGTTGATGCATGCAACCCTACAAACCATGATGTACAATCAATGATGATGAAGTATGCTATGATATGACGATGCATGCAAACATGGTACATACCCTACAATGATGATGATATGATGATGTTGCATACCACTGTATGATGATGATTCCTTGTACACTATGACGATGCCTTGCACACTATGATGAATACATGATGATCAGTGACACCAGTAGTAGCTATGATTTACATGAGAAAACATGTGCAGACCCTTGATGCTTGAATAAACCTCTGATAAGTTGGCTTGAGTAACATAAGAGCAAATTTTTGTGATGGTAGGAAGGTGAATTGGCATGATCCTTGAGCAGTAGAGAAGATGATGAGAGCAGTCGCTGATGAGCTTAGGACCATTAGTGTTGATGAGAAGATTGAGCAAGCAAAGAGTGATTGACCAACAGTGTTGATGAGAAGGTCGACAAGAAAAGAGTAATGAGCAGAGGTTGATGAACATAGATGATTATGCAGCAGATTGATGACAATCAAATATTGGCATTGATCTTGCAAGTAGAATCTTGTACTTGAGGATTGGACTCATTCACCCTTTCTTAGTTGGAGTTAAGGAAATTGGGATGGGTCCTATTATAAGAGTTGGTGCTCTTTTAATCAGTTGGTGTTGATTGTAATTGAGAAGATTGAAGTCTTCTATTACCATAAATAAAGTTCACATTACAAATATTCTTGTGTCTCTTTGATGTGTTTGTTGTGCCTATGAATTAACTAATGAATATAATAATGTGATTGGAAACATAATGCTTGATATACTATGATTGATTAATTGAAGGTGAAAAAGTTTAAATTGCTCACACATTGATTCACCCCCTTCTCAGTGTGGCCAGTGTCCAAAAATTGGTATCAGGGCGGACCTTCATCACAAGCCTTGCAAGCTTGAAGGAGATCCGTGGACACACAATGGAAACAAAAGTAGAGTCATCAAACAATGATGTGCCTATACTTGATATTACAGACTATTTCGATTGGAGGAGAAAAATGAAGTCATATATGAAGAAGTTTGGAATTTGGGAGGTTGTGATCAATCCACCCGCTCCATCAAATAACAAGGGTAAGGAAACTAGACAGAAAGAAGCAAAGAATGACAATGCTATAGGCTTGAAGTTCCTCATGGATGGACTTCCCAGCTCAGTGAAATAAAGTGTAGGGGAGTACACTTCAGCCAAAGACCTATGGTTCAAGTTGGAAAGCAAGTATTAGAAGGGAATACTAGACACTGAAAAGATGGATCATGAATAAGAAGTCAAGCCCTCAAAAGAGGTCAATCAAGAAGAAGAAAAGTAAGAAGTGGACTACAGTAAATGTATGAATTCTTTTGATTGTAATGATAGCATGTGTGATGAAATTGAGAAGGTTCTTGTAGAAGATGATGAATATCTATAAAAGGTTGCACATGAGATACATCTCACTTTGATAAATATTGATATCAGAGAAAATTGGATCTTGAACACAGTAAATCTAAACCATAGTGAATTCACAAGGTTCAAAAAGAGAATCTTGGACTCTTTGAATGAATATCAACAGAAGACCATGGCAATGAGAGTATTGCTTGTAAAACTAAAACACAAGGGTAAAGAGTTGTAGGATCAGTTGGAAGACAAAGATGATGAAGTTGAACGACTAAAGACTGAATTGATCATTCAAAAGGAAGAACAAGAAGAGCTTAAAGAAACTAGAAAGGTCGATCATGATTTGAAGACTCAGCTAGAGGAATCAAAGAGGATAGAATAAATCTTGAAGAATCAATTAGAAGAAAAGGAGTAGACAATCCAAAATATGGGGATGGAGGTAGTTGGTCTCAGGAAGAAATGTGAAAAGAATGATGCCTTTGTCAAGTTCAAGGACGGTTCATTTGTCCTAGATAAGATCTTGGATTTCTAGAGATCTCCACTTAACAAATCTGGTCTTGGTTATAAGAAGAAGAGAGAAAAATAAGAAGATGGAACTTGGTCTCCCAAGACTCCAGAAGAAGGTCCATCAACATCCAAAGCTTCTCCCCATACACATACACATGACAACAAAAACTTTGGAGGTTCAAGAATGAAACAAGGAGTTAGGTCTATTCCTCGAAGCAAGCTCAGAAAAGAAACAACTCCAAGATGGAACCAAAGTCCCAGGTATGAAAATGGCTTTAATGGTTATTGTTTTTCTTGTTCTAACTTTGGTCATAAGGATATGGATTGTAGAATCTACGGAAGAAGAAGTGTTGGAAGCCCCAATGACAAAGTTAGATGCTGGACATGTAATCACGATGGACATATTGTTGCTACCTGTCACACATTGAGATGCTACACCTGAAGTGGGTTTGGTCACAAAGCCCAAGAATGTACAAGTCAAAGAAGTCAACCAAGGAGGAGTCCTTCATACACATCAGCAAGAAGAACCAATGAACCTTGGAAGAAGACCAATGCACAAATATTTGAAGATAAGAAGACAGGCCTACAGTCAGGGACGCTCTCAAGTACGGAGAAATGAAGTTGATCAAAGAAGTGTTGGATGTTCCAACATCCCAATCAGGTGTTGGACATGCAACCATGTTGGTCATATTGCTACAGATTGTCATACGATGAGATGTTATGGGGGTAATGGATTTGGGCACAAATCTTAAGACTGCTGGAGTACATGGAAGCAATCCATGAAAATTTTCTCATACAACTCATTAAGGAAAGCCAGTAAAGATGAAGGAACAAATGTTGAAAGGACAAATGCTAAGAAGAGAGTATGGATGAAGAAGACCGAGCAGTTACATATAATAGAGGTTGATTAGTACAAGGAGGATGGCTTCCATATGGAAATCCAAGTTTAAGGTCTCTCAAACACCTTAACACACCTTGAGTTCATAAGGCTAGAGAATGAACTCAACGAAGAAAGGATGGCTACTCCAAGCATACAGATGGGTCCCAGGATCTTGCATATTGATAGGGGGAGCAGTGATCAGTGATAAGTGATTTCAGATACAGAGATGTGGATACTCTTTTCCATTGATGCCAAAGGGGGAGAGATGTAGAAAAAAGGGGAGCATGCTCACAAGGAGAGCATGAGTTGTTGGCATTAATGACAAAGGAGGATATTATTGATTGAATTGTCATTGATGCCAACATGGACTTGCAGTGGCCCCATAGGTAGTCATTGATGCCACCAAGTCCCTCTTGCAATGCACATATATGGATGATCTTAGTATCCTTACATCCAATGTCTTGGAGCCCTTATAGAGATGGGTTGTGCCTTGGAGCACCTTGTATCCAGTTGACAAGGTCCTTGTACCCACAAGGTTTGATCTTGGAACCACCACCTTGTTGACAATGTTGAAGACCCTGCTGTTGATGTTGAAGACCCTAGATATTGTGCTGAAGCCTTTGTGAATGATGGAGAAACCCTGGATGGGTTGAAGAAACATCAATGACCCATTCTGTGGTCATTCATGTTTTTGTTGGGGTCATGGAACCCTTGTGTGTGATTCTTGCTACCATTATGATGACGATGACCTTGTATGGTCTTTGACATGCCCTTGGTATGATGAAGAAGCCCATGAAGCCCCTTGGAATTTTAAAGAAGCTTTTGGAACACCAAATGGGCCAAATGACCCATGAACATGCCCTTGGTATGATGAAGAATCCCATGAATCCCCTTGGCATGTTAAAGAAGTTTTTGGAACACCAAATGGGCCAAATGACCCATTTCGTGGTCATTTGTGGTTTGGAACTCTTGGAGAGGGCCCTAGGGCATGAGAAATATTTGGCACCCACTTATATGGTGCCATGATAGCACTTGTACACTTGGGCACTTGAAGCATTTGGTTACTTATGGATGATGATCAAGGATGGGCTTGATGATGACAAGGTCCTTGGTCATACATGTCATGGTGATGGGGTCTTTGATGATACCCTTGGACTTTATTGTTATATTACATCATGGAACCCATACTTATTGTGGGTTGATATGGTTATGCTGATTCCCTATGGCACACTTGCCTTGGTCTATAGGTCATACCCTTGACTAAGGGTCCTTGGTCCTTGATGAAGCCCTTGAGGATTGTAGTTAACTTGAATATATAATAACCTTGATCAAACCCTAATATTGAATTTTGAATAAGTCTTCGGCATGTTGATCATTAACGATTTGTGTGACAAAAAAATTAATAATAAACAACCCTAAATGACATGTGCTACAAATTAAAAATAAAATCTCACACCTTCCTTGAACTTGAAGTCGTCCCTAATCCAAGAAGTGGACAACATTGAAGGTGCATATATTAATAATCCTGATCACACTCATGATAACATCCAATGTAGGTGATTGAGGAAGGAGATCGCTAGTGGACTAAGGAAACTTCTAGACTGAGGTAAGTGAGCTCGCAGGTAGGGTGGACTAAGGCCACGAGGAGTTGGATGAATGAGGCATCCTCCCAAATTTTTCCATAGAGATATTTCTTTTGGGGTTACATCAACACAAAACAGTTAGAGTTTCATACCAATTTGTTTTGTTGTTATCAGCTTGAAGAGTCTGAATTCCTTCAGTGGTTTGATGCAGTTTTTTCTTTTGGGGTTACATCAACACAAAACAGTTAGAGTTTCATACCAATTTGTTTTGTTGTTATCAGCTTGAAGAGTCTGAATTCCTTCAGTGGTTTGATGCAGTTTGTTGCTGCCTAATTCACACCTCGGGTCACATGGTAGAAATCTTCAAGCCACTGGGTGCAACCTTGGGAGAAAGCAAGAGTCAAGTGATGTCACTTGATCTTGACTCCTCTGTTTAGGCTCTCTCCTAGCGAAGCCAAAGGGGGTGGTCCCTAGTAAAATAAACTATGGTGTTTAATCTATAAAATAAAACAATAATTCTAGGAGATGATAGCAATAACTACCGAAACTGAGATGGTATGCAAATAGTTTAAATAACTAGCATTTAAAATATCATTCCAAATAACACATTGATTAACTTAAGCATCAAACATAAAATAAAATGCCAAATATACCAGTGCTAATGGAGTGCTTGTAAGAGGGTTGCTAGTGAAGTATTGAGAAATATTGCAGTTGTCTCGGTTTCCGTATTTATTGTTATCATATCCTAGACTTATTGTTTTATTTTATAGATTAAACACCATAGTTTATTTTACTACGGACCACCGCCCTTGACTTCACTAAGAGAGAGCCTAGATAGAGGAGTCAAGATCAAGTGACAACACTTGACTCTTGCTTGCCCCCAAGGTCGCACCCAGTGCCTTGAATATTTCTGTCACGTGAATCGAGGTGCGAATTAGGTGGAAACATTTTTGCGCAATCGCCAGGGATAATCCTTTTTATTCTCGGAATATGACTTTGAGTTTTCCTTTTTTTATGCTTTGTTTGATGAATGTTAAAATTTGAATAATTTTACTCAGATCTTCTTGTGACTCCACTTTTTTTAAATTTACCAAGGCATTCAACAAGAAGAAACTATGAAGGATTTATTTAGTTCATCCTTGAACTTGAATAGGTCTATCATAGGAGGAAAATCAAGCTAACTTCTCGTAGGATCCTTGAAAATCTTAGGTCTAAGTCAATCCTTGACATTCACCTTTTATTTGTTGATCCTCAATTGAATAATTCACCTACCAGCATGGGCGATATTTTTAAACCCTTGGATTTTACTGCCATTGTTGGTTATCCTCATCAAATCCCTGATAAAGCCATTTAGAAGGTTCGCTCTTTCCATGGTAATGACACTATAACTGCGAAGTCTCATCTATTATTTTTTGCCCAGTGTTATGCCAAGTGGTGCCATAATGTGAATTTTGAAAATGTAAAGATGAGGCTCTTTTCCTTATCCTTAGAAGCTGATGCATTTGAATGGTTCTCCAATCTGGCCGATAACAACATTAAAACCTTCACAGAGTTTGAGACAACTTTCAATTCAAGATGGGGTGATAAGAAAGAGAACTGACATCTATTAGCCACCTTGATTGAAACAAAGAAGAAAGAGAATGAGACAATCGAGGAGTTTAATAAAATATTCAATGATTTGGTTTCAAGACTGCATAAAAGATATTAAACCTCTTGATGCATCAATTCTCATCTACTACATAGAAGCCTTTGAAGGAGAAATGAGATACGAGCTTAGATTTAAGGAGCCAACAACTCTGCATGGTTCTATGTAAACTGCTGAAAAGATAGATAGAAAAATGCAAGCATTTGGAAAATCCAATCTACCTGGGTTTTCTAGAGGTAGTGTTTCCATTTCCAAACTGCATGATTCCAAGGGAAAAGTAGTTGAGCCAGAAAGTAAAGATTAGACTAAGGAATCCATCAAGGAAATGACAGAGTTGATGATACAGATGATGTTCAACCACACTTCCTAGATGAACGCAATGCAAAATAGATTGATGACCATGGATAAAAGTCATGTTGTTCAAAATCAAAGAAGTTTTCAACCTAGGCCAAATCAAGAATGGAAGAAGAAGTATCCTCCCCAAGAGCAGAGACATCCTAACCAACTTGAAACAAACACCATGGTTGATGAGGTTCCTCCCTATTGCAGACCTTGTGAAGAATTCCATGAAGAGTTTACTTGCCCAAATTTTTGTTACATCATGGAACAAGAGTAGATTGAGACAAGTAATTTTGTGGGTTATCCTAGATATCATGATTATGTAAATAATACCAGGTATTTCCATCCTATCTCCAAAGAAAAGTGGAAACAAGAAAGGGAGTACAATCAGGAGAAGGATAATGCTACAAAGATTTTTGGTGAAAAACCTACTCTTGAGCAGATCCTTGAGAAGTATAACGGCATGGCCTACCAAAGAAGAAGGAATGCCATCCCAACTAAATTAGATCAACGCATACCAAAGTTAAAAAAATCTCCCCATGTAGATCTGAGTATTGATTTGGTTAATTGGTTGTCTAGTGCTAAAATCCCTGCCCCAGTAATAGAGATCCTGGAAATTCCTAGTCAAAGAGATATTTTCATGAAAACCTTAGAGGAACCTAAGGAAAATAATGTTGAAAAACCTAAAGAAACAATTATTGAAAAGACCAAGGAAAAGGTAGCCAACAAAACAAAAGAGACAGTTGTGAGCAAACCTGTTGAGAGTCCTACTAAGAAACAAAACAATTTTAATGAAAATACTCCTATTGTTTTGCATAGTAGAGATCCCAACAAAGAAGATCATCCTCCATTTTACATTTTGTTGATTGCAAATGATAAGTTGATACACAACTGTATGCTTGATTCAGGTGCATCATGACCAAGAAAGTTATGGAGAAAATGGGTTTAAAGATAATAAGACTGTACCAAAACGTGTGTGCCATGGACTCAAGAGAAATTGATGTTGTAGGTATAATTTGAATTTTCCATTCAAGTTAGCCGCCTACCCAAACATTGGTGTGACCATGGAAATTGTAGTCATAGATGTACCTGATATATGGGGAATGATGCTATCTAGAAAGTGGGATGCCTCCCTTGGCGGATCTATCCAAATGGATTGGACCTATGCCATGATTCTAGCTTCTGAAGATGCAAATGTCAAATTTTATAGGGAAAAGGAAAGGAAGTATCATGTTGAAGATCCTGACGAACCAGATAATGAATACATCTGCGAGATAGATAGTCTGGGAAACCGTGCCATCTATGCAAACTACCTTATACCTATCAGGGAGAAATCCAATGATCAAGAAGTTGATGAACTATGGAGGATGAGTTTTGATGGATATTTTTCCAAGTCAGGAAAAGGGGCAGGGATCGTTTTAACTTCACCATCAAACCAGAAGTTTAAATTTGCTTATAGACTTTAATTTGATGCATCTAATAATGTGGCTAAGTATGAAGCACTTATTCTAGGGCTTGAGATTGCAAAGGACACGGGCATTAAGGTGTTAAGTATCAAGGGTGATTCAGACTTTATTGTTTCCCAAGTCAAGAATTTGTTTGTTTGTAAGTGTGAAGACTAAAAAAGTATAGGAATGTTGTGTGGGACACCATGGAATATTTCAATGCTTTGGACCTCATGGCAGTTCCTCCTTTAGAAAACAATGAGGCAGACAAACTAGCAGTAACAAGTTCCACTTTAGAGTTCACTGAAGAGTTGATAGAGGGAAATGGAAAATTTGAAATAAATTTTAGGCCCTTTGTCTCAAACAACTTGCATCATTGGCAAGTGTTTAAATATGACAAGCATATAATAACCTTCATCAATAACATGAAAGAGTTCTCATACTTTCAAGTCAATTTTCAAGAGGAAGAATCTTGCAAAGGTAAAGATGAGCATCCTAGTAATCCTTTTCCCAAGAAAGTGGTAGAATGGGAAAGATCCTTTGATAGGAAGGATAGGTGTAAAAATAAAGAAACCAAAAAACTAGAGGACTACATAGAAATAAACATTGGAACTGAAGAAGAGCCGAGAAAAATAAAAATTGGAAAGAGGACTTCTAAGAAAGAGATAAAAAACTTAGTTGAGTTGGTAAAAGAGTTTAGGTATGTGTTTTCTTTTACATATGACAAACCAAAATCTTATCGAGACGATGTGTTTCAGCACACAATTCCATTAAAGCCAAATTCCAAACCTTTCCATCAAAATCTCAGAAGAATAAACCCCAAGTTAGCTCATATGGTCCAACAAAAGTTACATAAAATGTTGGCAGCAGGCATCATTTCTCAAACAAGACATTCATCTTGGTGCTCAAACTTGGTGGTTGTTAGGAAAAAGAATGGACAGTTGAGGATATGCATTGAATTCTGAAATCTGAACATCTCGTGCATGAAAAATAACTATCCTTTGCAAGATAGTTATCTATGTTTGACGGGTTCTCTGGGTATAACCAAGTCCTTGTCAAGAAAGAATATCGACATAAGACTACTTTTACTTCACCTTGGGAAACGTTTGAATATTTAAGGATTCCCTTTGGTCATCTGAGTGTGGGTGCAACAATTCAAAGGGATATGGATTATGCTTTCAATGAGTTAATTGAAAAGATAATTGAAATCTATCAAGATGACCTTACTGTTTTCTCTAAAGAAATATCTGATCATAGAGTCCATCTCAAGAAAGTTTTTGAAAAATGCCGAAAATTTGGTATTTCTTTTAATCCCGCCAAGTCAGTTTTGGGTATAGATGAAGACAAGCTTCTTGGGCACATTATTTCTAAGGATTGTGTGAAAATAGACCCTGAAAGAGTAGAATGCATAAAGAAGGTTCCCTTGCCTCAAAATAAGAAATCTTTATAGTCCTTTAATGGCAAAAACAATTTCATAAGAAGGTTCATCCTAAACTTAGTTGATTAATGAAACCCATACAAAAATTACAAAAAAATATGTTAAGTTTGAATGGGATAGTGAAGGAAAATAATCCTTTAGAAGCATCAAGGATTGCATAGCAAGGTCCCCAGTCCTAACTAGCCCAGATTATTCCAAATAATTCTAGATATTTTCCTTTTCCCCAAAAGATACAATTGTCGGAGTTTTGTTGCAAAAGAACAAAGAGGGTCAGGAACAACCAATTGCCTTTATGAGTAGGTCCTTACAGAATCTATAACTAAAGTACACCATAATGGAAAAACAGGCCTATGCCCTTGTTAAGTCTTTAAAACAATTTAGAACTTATGTTGCATACTCCAAAGTAGTAGGTTATGTTCCCCATTCAACAGTAAAAGACATCTTATCACAACAGGATTTCCTTGGTATAAGATGAAAGTGGGTATCAAAGATCCAAGGGTGTGAATTAGAAATTAAACCCACCAAGTTGATCAAGGGTCAAGGTCTTGCTGACAGAGGGAAATGAGCAGGCCTTAGGTATGATTTGTCAGAACAGTTCATCAGCCTCAGCTAGTTCAACAGAGCTTCAATGTCTCCAATAGCAAAAGTGGTATTCAGATATAATGTTCTATCTCCTCAACCTGACTTGTCATGAACATCTAGTTGGCCACAAAATAAGGTAATTAAGATTACAATCCACTAAGTATTGTCCTACTCAAGATGGTTTGGGTTGGAAAAACCCAATTGGTCTCATACTTAGGTGTGTAGATGAAGAAGAGTTTAAAAAACTCTTAGAAGAGTTCCACTCAAGATTTTGTTGTGGCCACTTTGCAGCTAAAACCACAACCCATAAAATCCTTAGAGATGGATACTATTAGCCCACCTTATTCACTAATGTGCACAAGTCTATTAGGAATTGTCAGAAATGTCAACTATTTACAGGAAAACATAAACTTGTCGCACTACCTCTAAAGCCAGTAGTGGTCCAAGCCCCTTTTCAGCAATGGGGTCTTGATTTCATTGGTAATTTTAAGGATAATTCAAGTAATGGTTACACTTGGATTTTGACTGCAACCGATTATTTTACCAAGTGGGTAGAGGCCATACCTACTTATTAATTTGTCACAGTGGTCTAGGAATTGAAAACACAGTCTCACAAAGAATACAGACAAATATGCATAAAATTGGAAAAATGGTGCTGCAATAGAATGTTGCAGCTCTGTATAATAAATGAATAATGAATAATACAATACAATGATCATGCAAGGTGCATGAATTCCAAGACAATTCGAATTCCCAAGGAGGTCATTCGAATTGAATGAGTGGGTGTAGCTTAACTAGTTGAAAGCCATAGTAAACACACTAGTTAACTAACTGATCAAGTCCTGTTGACTCAACTGAGTCCTAATTGAAGTCGGAGTGCAATGAATGACTGAGTCTAACTGAAAGTAGCTCAGACACATGTCACTGAATGGAAACCAACAAGTGGTAGCGCATAATTAACTCCAATGAACCCCAATGAGGTTAACTAAAGTCAAACTGGCCATCAGAGGTGGTTGGAGGCGTCCTTGTTGACTCCGATTCAAAAAATATTAATAAAATAACCAATTTAATGAATTGAGGTGCCTTCACCACTCAGCTTAATTGATTGTAACCATCAGTTAGCAATTAGGTGCAATTATGACACTCAGATCAGTCCCGGAGTGCTCCAGTTAGTCTCCCCAAATGAAGGAGAAGGCTTAGTTGGCCTCCTTGACTGAAGGTAGGCATGGGTGTGCTCATGTTGATGTCATACAGTGCTCCTTTGATGCCAATTAAGTCAATAAAATTTAGGATAGTGGTTTAACAAGGTCAAATTGACTAAATTAAGTGTGCATGGTGGGTAAATGTCTCTAACACCCCCCCTTAAGCTATACTCAGGAGAAGTAGAAACATAAAGTGCATGAAATGCTAGAGCCCTGAAAACTAAGGCCATAGGTCACCCTGTACAATAATGAAACTCAAACAATGCTAAAAAATAAATCTAAGTGAGGAAAAGAGGGAAAACCCAGTGGGAAAAACCCTCCTCAAGCTGAACATTGAAAGTAGTCTGATCACCCTGATGAACTCACCCCCAATAGTGAATGGAGGTAAGTGAACTTATTTTTTGAAAATATCTTGGTGAAGATGTCTGCAATCTACTCATCAGTCGGGCAGTATTGTAGAATGATGGTCCTTTCATGCACTAATTCCCTGATATAGTGCATGTGTATCTCTACATGCTTGGTCCTCTGCCTAGTAGCTGGATCTGTGGATATCTTAATAGAACTTTGACTATCACAAAAGAGGATAGTGGACAAAGTACTACCAAGATAAAACTCTGAAAGAATTCCCTACAACCAAACAGCTTGGATGCAAGCATTCACCGCTCCTTGGTACTCGGCCTCTGCTGAAGACAATGCTATGGCAACCTTCTTTTTGATAGACAAGAAAATAGAGCCACCACCAAACATGAAGAAATATCTGGAAGTAGACTTCCGATCAATATAATCACTTTCCCAATCGGAATCTGTGTAACCAACCAGCTCTAGCTCTGAGTCTGCAGCATAATGAATGCCCCAGGTCCTGGTTCCTTGAATATACTGGAGGATACTCTTAGCTACCTTCCAATGAAAATCATGAGGCTATTGCATGTATCTTGGCACAACATTCACGGCATAATAGATACCAGGCCGAGACTGAGTCAAGTAGAGCAAGCTACCTATCAGCTGTCGATAAATAGTGCAGTCCATGCGAGGTGTGCTTTTTCCTTCTTCAAGGATGATCCCTGAAAGGAAAGGGAATGGATTAGCCCTACATTCAGCCATTTTAAACTTGACTAACAGGTCTGATATGTATTTGGACTAAGTGACCATTATCCCATCACAATTTTGCTCAATTTCAAGCCTTAGAAATTGCTTCAAGAGCCCCAAATCGCTCATTTCAAATGCATTGTGGAGAGCAGTTTTGATGACTGAAATAGAAGTAACTGTGCTACATGTAATCAGTAAGTCATCAAAATATAAAACAATAATAATCAAATGACCATCAGATTTCTGTATATACACATTTAGATCTGATTTACACCTTTGGAAGTTTTGCTAGAGAAGGAAGGCATCCATCTTGGAATACCACTCTCTTGGGGCCTGTTTTAACCCGTATAGTGACTTCTTTAGCTTGCAAACAAAATATGGATTAGAAATGTAGCCCTCAGGATACTTCATGTATATCTCCTCATGAATATCTCCATGCAAAAAGGAATACTTAACATCCATATGATGCACTTCCCAGTGCTTAGATGCAAAAATTGCCAAAACTAGGCGGATGGAGTCCATTTTTGCAACCGACTCAAAAGTATCATGGTAGTCCACACCTTGGACCTGGGAGAAACCTTTTGCTACCAGCCTTTCCTTTTATTTTCAGGTGCTTCCACCAGTAGCATCCTTAGTCCGAAACACCCACTTGCATTGAACCAATTTCCTCCCCGGAGGAAGAGAAACTAGCTCCTAAGTAGTGTTTTTCTGAAGAGAATTTATCTCTTCATCCATGGCAAATTTCCATCTCGGATCCTTCCAAGCATGGTAGTAAGACTTAGGGTCTGAAATTATCATCAAATAACAAGATTCGAACAACAAATAATTAGGACAAGAGAGCGCAATACCTGCTCTTTGGAAATCAGATTGGGTTCTCCTTGGATCATCCGGATTTCCAATGTCATCACCTGCGGAGGAGAGTGTCTGTCGGGCCCAAGTTGGGAGATGATTTTGCACTTAAGTTTCTGATTCGGCATCTTATTTTTTCTGTTCACTAATATCAGAAATCAGAGGATTCAAATTAGGGTCATCACCTCCAATTATATCATCCAGATATTCAGTAGAATAGGATGGAAATTCAGCAGTTTTCTCCTTCACTAGTTCTACCTCCTGATGAGGCTCATCGAACTTGACACTTCTTTCAATGATGATCTGTTTTGTTTTTATATCTAGTAGCTTGAAACCTTTAGATTCATTAGGATATCCAATAAACAGACATTTTATGCTTTGCGGTTGCAAAGCCCTCCTTTTATCAAGCAGAATTTGGGCCCATGCAGTGGACCCAAACACCCTTAGATTCGACACATCTGGCTTGTGTCTGAAATATGATTCGAAAGGGGTCATCCATTTCATGGATGAGTGTGGCACTTTGTTCTGAATATATGCTATAGCATGCATGGATTCAGACCACAAATTTGTAGCCAACTTCTTTGATTCCAACATATAGGTGGTCATCTCCTTGAAAGATCGATTCTTCCTCTCCGCTACACCGTTCTGCTGGGGAGTGTATGGGATTGAATGATGGATTTGAATACCACTTTGGGAACATATATGCAGTAACTCATTACTGAAATACTCCCCACAATTATCAGATCTCAAAATCTTGATCTTTTTACCAGATGCATTCTCAATCAAGGCCTTCAATTCAGTGAATTTTTCCAAGACTTCCAATTTCTTTTTGATAAAAAAGACCCATGTGTATCTAGAAAAGTCATCAATCGAAGTCAAAACGTACCTTGATCCATTCATGGATGTGATAGGCATGGGACCGCTGATATCAGAATGTATCAATCCCAAGATGCATGATGCTCGGCTTGCCTTCCCCCGATTGAACTTATGCTCAGGGTGCTTTCCAACAACACAACCCTTGCAAATTCTAGTGGTAGCTTTGATGACTGGGAGGCCTTCAACCATAGAATTCTTATGTAATTTATGCAAGTATTTGAAGTACAGGTGGCCGAACCTCTCATGCCACAGTCTACTAGCTTCATTTGTATGAGTCAGCAATGCGGTGGGCTTTGCATTCGCCACAAAGTGGGAGAACTCGTAGGATTTTGCATGATGGTTTGCAAGGCCTTTTGCTACAAGTTTTCTGGATGCAAGTTATGTGATCTCTACATCATTCGGGCTAAAGGAGACTCTCTTGGGCACTCTCATATGTGTCATTTGATAAACACTTAGGAGGTTTGATGCAAGAGATGGTACATACAGAACATTGGAAAAATAACCATGCACAAGATCTACAGTACCTTGTCCTTCGGATATGATTGTGGAGTCATCTCCCATGTGGATGAAAATGGATTTTCCGGTCTCCAAAGATGAGAAGGAGTCTCTTTCAGCCATCATGTGGTTCGAAGCTCCAGAATATATCAAGAGTGCTTTCCATGAGGGCATGACCTCTTTCATGTTGTGGTTCTCGATCTTGTTGATCTCTCCTCCGAAAGCTTTCTAGAATATTGATGTGATTTTTCTCAAGAAGAGAAGTAGCTTCATCAAGTTTATTTTTCATGCAGGCCTGTTTAGGGTGGAATCCCTTCCCACAGTATGAACACTTGACTTTCTCCTTCCCATGATGCCCTTTGCCTTTGTTCTTCTTCCGCCAGAAGGCTCTTCATGTTGCTGGTTTTCAACTTTAGGCTTAGGAGCTTCGAATTTGTTTTTTGGGTTCTTCTGCTTCTTTCCCTTACCCTTCATATCTTTGGGCCCCGAGACATAGAGGGCTTGATCACGGGAGGATCTTATGATCCCCATCTGGACAAGCTTATCATGTTCACTTGTTAGGGACTCAATGAAGGCATTGAGAGAAGGCATCTTCCATCCAGGGGTTGTGAGCTTCCCTGCTCGGAATGTAGAGACAAACACCGAATAATCAACTCCAAGTTTGGAGAGAATGGCGAGGATGACCTGATCATCCTCCTTCTCCACCTTACACTGCTTCAACAGTAAGACAATGTTCTTGAACTTTGTGAAAAAATCATTCAAGGTCTCGAAATTGGAAGGTTGGAGAGATATCAAATCGTTTTCAAGCTGGTATACTCTCAAATCATCCTGATTTCCATACTGGGTTTCCAATTTGTCCCAAATTTCCTTTGGAGTCTTCAATCCCGAGAGATGAAAAAGAAGATCTCGGGAAATAGAGAGGCACAAGAATCCGAATGCTTCATCTTTCTTGTTCAAGAATCTAGATTTGTCTATCAGATGAGTAGGCTCTTCTTCAGTGTCCATAGTGACCCTATAGAGTCCTCTGGCATGTAGTTAGATCTCCATATCTCCTTTCCATGAATGGAAATTGAATGGAGTCAAGAGTTCTATGGAAGAATCCATTTCAAACTGCTGGAGTGAATGCTTTCACCTGTTAAAACCTGCAAATCACAACAAAAGGGGCATCATAAGGTTGGACAGGCTGCACATTTTAGGGTTTCATCACACCTAGCATAGTTGATCAAGCAAGCTTGATCAACAAATCCTTTACTTGGGGTATTAAGTGGCAATCCTTGGCTTTTGGTGCAGTGCTGGAATTTTGAGCTTTTGCTCAATTTTTTATGCAAGATCTGTCAAAAACCATGTTTTTGAGAAAGATCTGAGCTTTGTCTCGCCATGAGCTTTGATACCATATTAATTTGTCACAGTGGTCTAGGAACTGAAAACACAATCTCACAAAGAATACAAACAAATATGCATAAAATTGGAAAAATGGTGTGACAATAGAATGTTGCAGCTCTGTATAATCAATGAATAATGAATAATAAAATACAATGATCATGCAAGGTGCATGAATTCCAAGACAATTCGAATTCCCAAGGAGGTCATTCGAATTGAATGAGTGGGTGTAGCTTAACTAACTGTAAGCCACAGTAAACACACTAGTTAACCAACTAATCAAGTCCTGTTGACTCAACTGAGTCCTAACTGAAGTTAGAGTACAATGAATGACTGAGTGTAACTCAAAGTAGCTTAGAGACATGTCACTGCATGCAAACCAACAAGTGGTAGCATATCATCAACTCCAATTAACCCCGATGAGGTTAACTGAAGTCAAACTGGCCATCAGAGGTGGTTGGAGGCGCCCCTGTTGACTCCAATTCATTAAATATTAATAAAATAATCAATATAATGAATGGAGGTGCCTTCACCACTCGGCTTAACTGATTGTAACCATCAGTTAGCAATTAGGTGCATTTATGACACTCAGATCAGTCTCAGAGTGCTCTAGTTAGCCTCCCCAAATGAAGGAGAAGGCTTAGTTGGCCTCCTTGACTGAAGGTAGGCGTGGGTGTGCTCATGTTGATGTCATACAGTGCTCCTCTGATGCCAATTAAGTCAATAAAACTTATGATAGTGGTTCAACAAGGTCAAATTGACCAAATTAAGTGTGCATGGTGGGTAAATGTCTCCAACACTACTAAAGCATCAATCGATAAGGTAGTGATGGATTTCTTTGAAGATAAAATCATCACTAGATTTAGAGTGCCAACTAAGATAACCACTGATAATGCCAAAGATTTCAACTCGAAAGCCATGCCATCTTTCTGTTTCAAGTATGGTATTATCCTATCCCATTCCCTGAATTACTATCCCCAGGGAAATGGTCTTGCTGAGTCGAGCAACAAAAACTTGATGACCATCATTAAAAAGATTATTGGTGATAATAAGAAGTCTTGGGATAATAAAATCAAATTGACACTTTGGGCAGATAGGATCACCAAGAAAAGTGCAACAAGAAAGTCTCCTTTTGAATTGGTCTACGACGTGAGTGTGACTTTACCGATTCATCTTAAGTTACCAGTGTATCAGGTTCTACAAGAATTAGGATCAGATTAGGATGATTATCAGAGTAGAATTCATGAGTTGGTAGAGTTGGATGAAGTAAGAAGAAAGGCAGTTGATTAGAATATCAGAAGTTAAGACAAAGCTAAAAGATATTTTGACAAATCATCTAGGCCTAGAACTTTTTAGAAGGGAGATACAGTGTTACTATGGGACAAACAGAGAGAAAATCCCAGCAAACATGGAAAGTTTGACAGTTTATGGATGGGTCCCTACATCATTCATGACATAGCTGACGTTAATTCATTTCATTTAAGCGACATGGATGGTGAAAAGAGGACTTTTTCGATGAACGAAAAGTTTCTGAAGTTATTCTTCAATGACAACATCTGATGCCCATGGGGGCATCTCTGTATCATGGATTTCTAATTTTTGCTCTGCATTTTATTTCCTAGCTTAATTTTTCTTTTGTAAAATAAATTATTTCCATAGAAATTATTTTGTTTTATGGTATCTTGTATTATAATTTGCAACTTGTTATTTCATTTGGATATATATACATATGACTGACATATCTTAGTTTTGTGTGGGAACGAGAGATTCAAGGTTTCTCGTATGATCAATTTTCATGAAGTTTAGATCAATCCCACGTACCACAGTTGGAGCTAGATGTTACCAACTAAGTTGCACTAAGTTGTATTTCTAAATGAACCGCCAAAGATGAACAATCAGTTGTTCAAAATTTAAAGTTCAGAAGTCTTTATAGGCCTTCCTAGGCCCTTTTTATTTTTATTTTTTTAACATGTTCATATGCCATGGGGAATTGTAATAAAATGAGTTAGCATGATGAATTTATGTAAAAGGTTTGAATTATTAGGACTTATTTATTAATGCATTATTCCAGGGTGTTTTTCCTTGTTAATTATTTATTGTTTTTAAGCGATAAATAATTTTTTAGTTTTTCACCCAAACCTCCAAAGCTGGAATAATCGCCTTATTAATTAAGCCTTAGGAAGTTATTAAAACCTATGTGTCAATGCATATTACCACGATAATCATTATTTTGAGTCATTATGAACATGTGTTAAGTTCCCCATAGGTTTTTTTTAATATTTTTAATTTTCGGAAAAAAATATTATTTTTTTTCCGTTTTTACAAGCTTATTTTTAATAAGTTAATTGTAAAACTCTAAAAAGTCATAAAAGTGTGGCTAGGAGGTTTTTTTTTCCATGGGGGTTCTCGTTTTCTAAATCAGAGCACCCACTTAACCCCTATACCCACTTTACTAAGTTTTCGAGTAATTATTTATCTCCAAAATTAATAATTACTCGAAAAACAAAAAAAAGACCAAAAAATTGGGAAAAATGAGAAATTCGACAACTCATAAAAAATTAGAAACTTGACGAAAATTGATCCCATGAGTTGGAAAATGTCAATAAAATTATTCCTAAAGAGTTACAAGTCACCAAAAGGAAAGAAATGGTTGCTAAATATCAAATTGGATTTGTTTTCTAAGAGAGGGGCACTTTTCCCAAGAAAGAAAGATTTAGTTTGAGGTTAAGATTTTGGCATTTTGGTAAATTGTCTTCTTTATTCCCTAAAGCATGGAGATACAACTCACATCCAACTCACACCAAGCTATCAAGCTCATCTTTTAGCAAGTGCACCCCCTCATGTTGAGCTTTTCTATTTAAGAGAGCAAGTTCTCTTCATTTGGACAGAAGGTTTTGGCAAGGAACTTATGCTCCTATACTTTGTAATATTTTTCTATCATTTTAATTAAAAGGCTTTGGAGTTCAAGAATTGTGTAGCGATTCTATGTGTGGATGAATATTGTCTTGAGCTTTTGAAGTAACCGATGGCGTTCATTTTCTTGCATCTCTTTGGTTAAGCTTGGCCTTTGAAGGAGAGTCGTCTCTTGGTAGGGTAAGGTTTAAAAGATTGTTTGCTTGAAGATCTTACTGTTATTTGTTTCAAATATCTTGGAAGCACATTTTTATTTTGTTTAATAATCTTGTTTTTCTAAGTTTTGTGGCAGGTGGCACCAAATTTCTTAACCATTTTTTTTTGTGCAAGTATTTCGTATTAGTTGTAGGTTACATAGATTGAAGAAGAGGTCAAGTTTGCTTACATATTTATGCTCTTCAACAACTAAAGAAAGACATAGTCTCTCTTTGTTCCATTGTGAAGAACTCCATCGTCCATATTCCGGCATCAAGCTTATTCATATCTTCTCTCATTCTACAAAAAATATTTATCTCTGTTATCAATTATTTTGATAATTGATATTTGGTTTAGCATACAAAAATATATCAATAACTAAATCTGATTTCATTTATAAAGTTAGATCTAATTTGAATGTTAAAACTCATAATTCTAGCTTCAAACAAGTAGTTTTCAATACTTTAAATTTTTATCTTTTAAAAGTTACTTGAATTATATGTTAATTTTTTATTGTTTAAATAAAAAATTTGACATATTTAACTGAATATTGCTTGTTGTTTTGTAGCAGAAGTAGATAAAAGAGAGAGGTACTCTGGCCAAATTTCGAAGAAACAAGCAATTCGCAGATCCTTCTTTTCACAATTCTCTCTTTGTAAATTTTTCTAAGGCCCTATATTGTAATACTTGTGCTTCCTATCCTACAAAGGAGCAAAGTAATTTCTGTTTCTAAATCATTGTAAAAAAGAGAAGCAAGTGGGCAACCAAGTACCCACACCCCATCTTCCTAGGGAGGATTTGCACTTTTTTCACTTTTTTTCACTTTTTTTTGTTAGAATAATCAACCCATAGTTAGCTACCTTAGACATTAATAATTTATTTTTGTCTTATTTACCTAGTTCCCATATTCCACCTTATGCAAGTTGTCCTCCACATGTCCAAAGTGGTCAAACTTGCTAAAATTGAGTCATGGAGCGCTTGGGAAACCACTTGGAATCAAATCTGCTTTATTCCTGGCCTTCCTAGCGCATGTCTGCTTTTTTTGCTTTATTGCCTGCTTTTGCTGAGTTTTAAGGCAATTGGGAAAGTTTGACTAGGTGAAGTTAACTTGTTTTTTGTCCTCATCATCCTACACTCTTTTATTCTAAGAAAAGCATGTATGAGTTGTCCTTACATCATCTATTAGCTTTCCTAATTGATTTTGCCAATTCATGAGCTCCTAGACAGATTTGGAAACCGCTT
>LPNX010316225.1:408385-485883 GCA_001517045.1 Pseudotsuga menziesii | reverse complement strand
TATACATGTTCTCACACTTCCTACCCTACTCAAACCCCTCTGCTCTTCTGATTCATGCTAATGAGGAAAGCAAGCTTTGGCATGAAAGATTTGGCCACCTTAACTATAAGTATCTTTCTGATCTTAGTGAAAAATAAATGGTCATAGGGTTACCGAAGATTAANCAATACAGATTAGTGTTTTGCTCCATATTCAGTCTCCTTTGTGTGTAATTGGCAATTTTTGTGAGTGTAATTGTTCTAACACCTGGGTTCAATTTCCACATGGTATTAGAGCCTTTGTAGATCAATTTATCTCCTTCTAATTTTTTATTGCAGGTTCGACATCATTGACTGGGAGCATTCTGCTGACTGAAGGGACAATTTCTGAGCTATGGATCAATCTTAGAAGATCATCTTGACTCCATTTAAATTCTTTGAATGGAAAGCAGATATGGAGATACTGTTGAGAGCGAAAGGCCTCTATAGAGTGACTATGGAAACAGAAGTAGATCCCAATGCAGCTACAGAGAAAATTAAATGGCACAACGGGAGGGATGAGGCCTATGGTCTCCTATGTCTGAGCATATCCAAAGACCTCCTTTTCCATCTTGATGGATTAACATCACCAAATGAAGTATGGGAGAATCTTGTTGATATTTTTGGTAATATAGATGAGATGAGGGGACATCAAACTGAAAATGAATTGATCTCCCTAAGTCCCAACAGCTTCGAATCCCTGCAACTCTACTTTTCCAAGTTCAAAGCCCTTGTTTTGCAGCTAAAACAGTGTGGAATAAAAAAGNCAAAGTCTTTAAGGATTTGGTTGAAAACCAGTATGGGAGGAAACTCAAGGTCCTCAGATCTGAAAATGGTGGTGAGTATGTCAAGTCTGAGTTCATTCAATATTGTGCTGATGCAGGTATTCAGATGCAGCATTCTATCCCTTACACACCACAGCAAAATGGTGTTGCTGAGAGGAAGAACAGATCACTGAAAGAGGTGGCAACCTGCATGATAGAGGCTAAGACTTTGCCACCAAAGTTTTGGGCCGAAGCTATAAAATGTGCAGCCTATATCCAGAATAGGGTGCCTTATAAAAAACTTGATGGTATGACTCCTTTCGAAGCATGGAGTGGGCACAAGCCAGATGTGACCCATTTCAGGATTTTTGGCTCAAGGGCTTGGGCTAGAATTCCAACAGAAAAGAGGAAGGCTTTGCAGCCCCAAAGCCAAGAGTGTCTATTTATTGGGTACTATGAAGATTCAAAAGGGTACAAGCTGATCAATTTGAGCACAAACAAAGCCTTCATTGAAAGGAGTGTTAAGTTCTAAGACGAGCCTTTAGCAGCAGTGGAAGTTGGAGAATCCTCTTCACCACCAAAACCATTGAATGTAAGTGAAGAGATAGTTGAGTTTGTTGATTCTGATATGTCTGATAACGATGATTTGATTGCAGATCCTAACAGTCCTATAAGACCAAAATGGGCAGCAAAGACCATTCATGCAGCTGGAAAACTAACTGGAAATCCTAATGATCCTAGGAGGACTAGATCTCAGTTTGAGAGTGCTCTGTGTATGAAAGACTCTTTGTTTGCAGAGAAATGCTATATGATAGTTGAATCAGAACCACAGACATATGAATATGTAGAACATGATCCAAGATGGAAAACAACCATGAAAGAAGAGTTCATCTCACTCTAGAAGAACAACACTTGGGAGCTGGTTGATCTTCCCCCAGGGAGGAAGATAGTTCAGTGTAAGTGGTTTTACAAAACCAAGTTTGCTGCTGATGGTTCACCTTTGAAATATAAGACAATATTGGTAGCCAAGGGCTACTCATAGGTACATGGCATAGACTACAATGAGACCTTTGCACCAATGGCAAAGATGGACTCCATCAAGCTAGCCTTAGCCATTGCAGCTTCGAAGAAGTGGGAGGTACACCACATGGATGTGAAGTGTGCTTTCCTGAATGGAGATCTTACTAAAGAGATTTACATGCATCAGCCTCAAGGCTTTGCTACTAATACATCTCTTGTGTGCAGGCTAAAGAAATCATTGTATGGGCTTAAGCAAGCCCCCAGGGCTTGGTATGCCAAGATTTATGGCTTTTTGCTATCATTGAATTTTGTTTGATGCAAGTTAGATCCTAATGTTTATTTGAATCTGATTCATGGTTCTTTGATGATTATTGTCTTGTATGTAGATGACCTTCCCATTACAGGAAGCTCAAAGGATGAAATTGCCTCCTTGAAGGATGCAATGAACCATGCTTTCTCTATGACTGATTTGGGGTTATTGAGACAATTCTTCGGGCTCGAGATTGCTCAAACCAAACATGGAATAAAATTACATCGGTCCAAGTATGCCTTGGATTTTCTGAACAAGTTCAACATGAAGGACTGCAAGCCAAGCAAGACTCCCTTCCTTTCAGGAGTTAAGCTTGAAGAAGCAGATTCTTCACATATGGTAAACAATACACTATATAGGCAACTGATTGGGTGTTTGCTGTACCTTACACGTAATCAACCTGATATTTATTATACAGTAAGTGTGGCTTCAAGATACATGGATTAGCCTCATGAGATCCATTGGAGAGCAGCCAAAAGGATCCTTAACTTTGTTCAGGGAACAAGGACTCATGGGATCTTCTACAAAGCTAAATCTGATCTTGATTTGATTGGGTTTACTGAAAGTGATTGGGCAGGTGAAAACACAGATCGAAAGTCAACATCAGGATATGTGTTCATGCTTGCTGAAGGACCAATCAGCTGGTCAAGAAAGAAACAGAGTGCCATTACACTCTGATCTACAGAAGTAGAGTACAGAGGAGTTGTAAATGCAGCAACTCAATGTTTATGGTTGCAGGGGTTACCTTGTGAGTGTGGCTTCGAATCAAAATACTCAAATACTATCTATTGTGATAATCAGAGTACCATTCGAATCTACAATGATCCAGTTCAGAGATAGAGAACCAAACACATTGAGATCCATATGCACTACATCAGACAGCTTGTGCATGATGGCACCATTCACCTACTCTTCTGTTCATCTTCAGAACAAGTAGCAGATATCTTCACCAAAGTTTTTTGTGAGAAGACATTCAACAATCTCGAATCACTGCTGGGGATTGCTGATCATGCTGTGAAGCATGAGTGATGGAAATATTTTCAAATTTTGTTTTACTGTCCATGTTTAAGGGAGGATTTTTCCCACTGGGTTTTTGCCTCTTTCCTTGGTTAAATGGACATGCAGTATGTAAAGGGTGACTAAGCCTTGTTGCTAGGCCCTATAATTTTCTGATAGTTTACTCATAAGTCAGGCTTAAGGGGGGGTGTTAGAATAATCAACCCATAGTTAGCTACCTTAGACATTAATAATTCATTTTTGTCTTATTTTCCTAGTTTCCATATTCCACCTTATGCAAGTTGTCCTCCACATGTCCAAAGTGGTCAAAATTGCTAAAATTGAGTCATGGAGTGCTTGGGAAACCACTTGGAATCAAATTTGCTTTATTCCTGGCCTTCCTAGTGTATGTTTGCTTTTTCTGCTTTATTGCGTGCTTTTGCTGAGTTTTAAGGCAATTAGGAAAGTTTGACTAGGTGAAGTTAATTTGTTTTTTGTCCTCATCATACTCCACTCTTTTCTCCTAAGAAAAGCATGTATGAGTTGTCTTTCCATAATCTATTAGCTTGCCTAATTGATTTTTCCAATTCGTGAGCTCCTAGACAGATTTGGAAACTGCTTTATGCACCTATGGAGGATTTGCTTAGATTTAGTAAGCCTGCTTTTGACCAAATTCGAATGGCATCCCAATGCATTCGAATATCTCATGTAATTATTTATTGTGGCAGCCTATAACTTCACAGGGTTGGCTATTGTACACTTATTCAATACATATTAGTGTTTTGCTCCATATTCAGTCTCCTTTGTGTGTAATTTGCATGTGTAATTGGCAATTTTTGTGAGTGTAATTGTTCTAACACCTGGGTTCAATTTCCACATTTTTTAGTTTATTTAATTTTTTATAGTTTCTTTCAAGTTTCATCAAGTAAAATGAACCAATTTGGCTGTGTTCTCGGTAACGAGAGTATCGACACCGTGCTTTAAAAAACACACATTCAGTTCTTCAAAAACTTAAAATTTACAAGACTTCATTCCCCGTATCATCTTGTGACTACTGTAGGCATTTGGATGGATTGGTGGGACAATCAAAAAGGGATTGAAGTGACTAGTAATTACTGGAAGACTTTAATTAATCCCGGCAAGTGAAAATTCACTACTTCATTCGATTTTACCAGGTTGTGGGGAAATTCTGCAAGTGAAGCGGGAACCACTAGAAAGTGACCGTGGGGCACCGTTAGGCTACACCCTCATTTGGTGTAGTGTTGAACACAACCCCACGAATCCATCTATCCCACATGTCACTGTCAGAGACACTCCTTGGTAAATCCGTACATATTCCTCGTATCCCTGGGTATCACTGGAATGCCATTTTCCCCATACTAATAAGATCATTACCACATTCTTAATAAAATTTACCAAGAATTTACCCACTCCCTAACTACTCATTTAATAATTTTAAAACTAACCAACTGAGACAACTGCAATACTTCTCGATAATTCACTAGCAACCCCCTTACAAGCACTCCATTAGCATTAGTCTATTTGGCATTTTATTTTATGTTTGATGCTTAAGTTAATCAACGTGTTATTTGGAATGATATTTTAAATGCTAGTAAATAGTCTATTTGCAAATCCTCTAAGTTTTGATATTTATTGTTATTATATTCTAGACTTACTGTTTTATTTTATAGATTAAACACCATAGTTTATTTTACTAGGGACCATTCTCCTTGGATTCGCTAGGAGAGAGCCTAGACGGAGGAGTCAAGATCAAGTGACAACACTTGACTCTTGCTTTCCCCAAGGTCACACCCATTGGCTTGAATATTTCTGCCATGTGACTCGAGGTGCGAATTAGGAGGAAACACAGTCCACTCTTGAAATTTCTTGGGGTAAACAACTTAAGGTTCTTGACAGTGATTTATAAGTCTGTTACACTCAAACAGTCTGAATTTGAAGCCTTACAAAGTCACGAAGTTGATGATGTATCCACAGTCTCGAATTTTTGGGTGAAGAAAATAGTCTGAGTTTGCAGCAAGAGAGATACAAGGTTTGTTTTCATGCATCCGAAGGTTAACATTCTCTAAGTTCCAAGCCCTAGTTCATGTTTGTAAAAACACCAGTCAAAGCATACAAGAACAATCCGAAATTTTTGGGAGTGACTGTTGACCTTTACCACTTAAACAATATGAGTTTTGGGTGCCTGTATAGTCCACATTTGATGCTAAAACAATTACCTAGTTGATGATCCCGTTAGGGTTGATTTCATTAGGTTTTTATCAGAACAAACATTCCACATGTGAGGCCATCTACACCATACTTACAGTGATCAACTTCTACAACAGAAATAAACAAGTTTTGACATGTATTGTTTATAAGGTATGATCAATATATACTATATGATGCAGACTCATTGACACTTGATGATGTTGATGATGTATACTCTATACACATGATGATTACGATGCATGCATGATGAGGCTGCCCTATACCCTTGATGCATTCTCCTTGATGATGCAATGTATGATGATGGTGCATGCATACACCATGATGTTGATATGATGCAATGTGCATGGACATTGATGTATACAACATATACAGTGATGTATACAGTGCATGCACATTGATGTATATAGACCTTAATGATGATTATAATGACATGCCTTGTGCACCTTGATGAATCATACATGATGTCGCACAATGCACATATTGTATGATGATGTTGATGCATGAAACCCTAGACACCATGATGTACACTCAATGGTGATGATATGATGAATCATGCAAACATTATACATACCCTATGATCATGATGATATGATGATGTTGCATACCATTGTATGACGATGATGACTTGTACACCATGACGATGCCTTGTACACTATGATGAATACCTGATGATTAGTGAGAGAAGCAGTGGATATGATATACATGAGGAGACATGTGCAAGCCCTTGATGCTTGAATAGACCTTTGTTAATTTTGCATGAGTAGTATAAGACTCATACTAGATGATGGGAAGATATTTGTGATGTTAGGTAGGTGAATTGGCACGATCCTTGAGCAGTAGAGTAGATGATGAGAGAAACTGTTGATGAGCTTAGGACCAACAATGTTTATGAACAGATTGAGAAAGCAAAGAGTAATGAGCAAATGAGTAGAGATGATTATGCAACAGATTGATGACAATCAAATATTGACATCGATCTTACAAATAGAATCTTGCACTTGAGGATTGGACTCCTCAACCCTTTCTTAGTTGGAGCTATGAAAATCAGGATGGGTCCTATTACAAGAGTTGGTTCTCTTTTCATCAGTTGTTGCTGGTTGTAATCAAGAAGATTGAAGTCTTACATTACCATAAATATATTTCACATTATAAATATTCTTGTGTCTCTTTGATGCGTTTGTTGTGCCTATGATTTAACTGATGAATATGATAATGTGATTGGTAACCTAATGATTGATATTCTTTGATTGATTAATTGAAGGTGAAAAAGTTTAAATTGCTCACACATTGATTCACACTACATCTCAATGTGGCCATTGTGTCCAACAATTTGTTTGATTCTTGACGTTGGATCGTCTCCAATGCTCTAAGTCTACTCCAAATGAATTAATCATCTCCTTGAGGGAATGTGTGTATCTTAACCCTTTATATTGAACTTCCTTTATACCTGAGATAAAATCCTAATCACTTAGTGAAATGTATAGTTGAGATTAGTGTAAACTACTAAGGTATAAAAAAACACTTTAAAAGAGTCAACAACTAACTATAAAACTTTCACTTAGCCACTAAAGTGAATTATAAAATAGATTGGACTCAAACTACTTTTGACATGTTTTCCACTAAACCTGTGTGAAGGTTCATGTTTGAGATACAATCTTCAACACTCCCTCTTAACGAGAAAATAAATCTACACCAACCCAAGTAAGATACCTAGGGATTGGATTGGTGTAGAAATCGACACTTACCTTTTCCTAAGGCTTGGTCAAAATATTAGCAACCTATTGATATTTGGGTACATACTAGAGATTTACCACTCCCTTCTCAATCATGTCTTAAATTAAGTGATATTTAATCTTGATGTGCGTGGACCTGTCATAAAAAACTAGATTCTCAGATAATTTGATACAACTATGATTATCATAGTAAATAATCGTGGGATCAAACTCTTAAACAAATGATCTTGCAAGCAACTTGTGAAGTTATATGGCCTCACAACCAGGTATATTGGTTGCCATATACTTTTTCTTTATTTAGCTAAGTTACATACAAGTTTTCTCTTGATTGAATTAAGATATCATTATTAGTCCAAAGCTAAAGAAACACTTTCACATGCTTTTCCTATTTGATGCACTGCCTACCGATTTGAGTCTATATCTTTCTACAACTTCACCTTACCATCTCTAAGATATATTATCCCATACTCCATTGTTCCCCTCAAATATCTAAGCAGATGTTTTGCTTCTACCTATTGCTCCTTCCTCGAATGCACCATGAACTAACTCAAGGCATTCACTATAAAACATATATCTATCCTAGTGTTGACTATATACATCAAGGAACCTATCAATTTCCAATATAACGTGTGATCCACCATATTTGAATATGATTGTTTTACCATCTTCATATTATTGATCATAGGTGAGTCCATAGGTTTGCACTCCTCTATCCAAAATCTCTCTAGGATCTTGACTGCGTACTTTCCCTATCGAATGAAAGTATCCCATGGTCTCTTCCAGATATCCAACCTCAAGAATTAATGCATCATGACAATGTATTTCATCTCAAACTTTGATTCCATATCTACTTTACACCCTACAATGAACTTTTATGAACATGTACGAAAAATTCCATCTACATACAACAACAAAATAAGCATATCAACCTTAACAAATATGAAATATAGGTTAGGATTTGTTTCACTTTTGGTGAAACAATTACCTCACATGTATCTGTTGATATTGGAATACCATGTTCTCAATTCCAATTTAATTCCATTCAAGGCCTTTTTCAACCTACAAACATGGGAATCCTTCCCACTAATGCCAAACTTGTATTGAGGTTTCTCTATGTACACTTCTTCCTCAATTATCCAATTGTGAAAAAATATTTCACATCCATTTGATGTATCCTCCATCCTATAATGGAAACTATAGACATCACTTCTCTAATGGAAGTGTACTTGGCGATTGGAGAAAAATCCTCCTTGTAGTCCACTCCCTCTTTTTAGGAAAACCATTTTTCCACAAGCCTTTCTTTGTACTTCTCCAAGCTTCAATATGTTGCATGCTTGATGATGTATAAATACCTAGAAGTCACTACTAATTTCCCCTCCAGTTTTGCCACAAAATACCATACATCATTCTTCATGATAGAGATGTGCTCCTCCACCATAGCATTCCTTCAAACTTTCTAGCCAATTGCCTCCTGAAAAATGGAGGGCTTTGAATGTATGATTATACTCATCAATGCCATGTAGTTTGTAAACACCACTAGAGGTTTTCTCTCCCTGAATGTTCTCTTAGGATCCTCAACATGCTCCTGAGCATCCCTTGATGTTCGAGTGAACCATCAAGTTCCCTTGACATAATTGGTAGGAAATGGTGGCTCCTCTTTTATTGCTGAAGGTTTTTCCTCAATATGGAAGTTATTGGTGACCCTGGATCAACCTTCGAAGCTTCATGCTCTTCACCCTCTATCATTGGAATAGGCTTATGAGACTTTAGGGATGACAAGTTTTCCTTAAATTTTACATTCTTGATTACAATTTTATTTCCCTACCCTACAATATAGATCTTGTAGGCCTTTGAAGTCTCACTGTAACTAGAAAACAAACCCTTCCTATTATAGGGCTCCAACTTGTTCCTCTTCTCAAATAGTAAATGGACTATGTTAAAGTTTGTGGAATTTCACTGTATTGGGCACGGGCCTAAAATTCAACAATATGAAATTCCACAAACTTTAACACAATGATTAACCATTGTAAAAACCTCCATACTAAAATCGTATACACTCATGAATGCCTCCTCTGGTGTCTTTTCCTCATGGTCCTCTACAGACACTTGTTCTAGATGTAAATTGTTGTGTTGCATGTTTCTACCCATAGAAACATCGAAAAATCCTCGTCATGTATCATAGCTTTAGAAACACCTATGATGGATCAATTATTCTACTCTACAACCCCATTTTTCTATGGGTTGTAGAGAATAGTGAACTATCTCTTAATTCTTGCATCCTTGTAGAGATCCTCAAATTCATTAGAGGTATACTCACCCTCGAATGTTCGATCTCAAAACTTTGATCTTCTTCCCTATTTGGTTCTCCACTAGATATTTGAACTCTTGAAACTTGCTAAATACCTTATCCTCGGTCTTTAGGAAGTATATCCAAGTTTTACAAGATAAATCATCAATGAAGGAAACATAGTACATGCTTCATGTGATCGATGCTTCTGACATCGATCCACATACATATGAATGCACTAGGTTTAGAATCCCCTTAGAGTTGTATTATTGCTTGGGAAAGCAGTCTTGGCATGATTTCCAAGAGCACACCCTCAACATTCTCCTTATTTCTCAATGTTGAGCTTTGGAAGAATTGCAACTATCTCTCTTAGAATAGGAAACACACTGTGATGCAAGTGCCCCATCCTCTTTTACGATAACTCGCACAACTTATCTATGTTATCCATTAGGATCGAACATGATCACCTTGTAACTTATATACATTTCCTTCCCTAATGTCGATCACTTGATTTGATCCTAGGATAGACTCCTTCAATTTATAAGGACTTGTTGGTTCTCAAACACTATTGCAAAGCCCTTATGTTCCATGACCGAAATTGAAAGAAAATTCTTCATGATACATGAAACAAACAACACATCATCAAAGTATAAAGAGTTACCTAACTTGAGTTGGAAAGGAATGGTACCAACTCCTACTATTGGATACTTAATATCATTACCAAGTTCGACCTGAAATCCTACGACGTACTCTTTTAGAATTGAAAATAGCTCTTGCTTTGATGTCATATCCCTAGATGCTCCACTTCCTTCATACCAAACGTTCTTTGTGTTGATGTTTTTTGTAGCATCAAAAGATATTCCACAAGAAAGAATAACAATAAAACCAAGAACAAGTCGACCCAGTTAAATTGACCCAATGTCATCCTAGTTAAGGGAGAAAATGACCCAATTTAAGGGGGGAAATGACCCAGTCCAGAAAACAAGTCAACCAAGTATGGAAAAGTGACTTTTCTAGGATAAAAACAAGTGAAGGTGGCTCATTTGCAACACATAATTTCCGTGGAAATCAAGAGGACAAGTGCGTAGATCCAAGGAAGACAAGTTAAGGGGTTCAAGAAGCATTGTGAAGACATTTTTGGGGGTTTTATATTTCTTTCTTTTTTCTTTGGGTTCATACGTTATTCAGTATATTTATTGCATCATTATTCTATAACTAGTGTTTGGAATTATTCTTGTTGAATAATCTTATCTAGAGAAATTTTGCTGGGTTTTTTCCTGTGAGAGGGTTTTCCCAGGGTAAATTTGTGTTTATTGTGGATTTGTTTCTATCAGTGATCCTTTAAATGCATGCAGTTCTTGTTTATGCAATAAATAGGTTAATAGCATATAACTACTAAGAACAATCAACATGGTATCAGATACATGTTGACATAATTTCAATAGTCATAACAATCATAAGTTGGAAATTGGGGCTTCTAGTTCCAAAGTATTCTCTCAATAGATTTGACTTAAAAATAGTATTTTTAAAATCCTCTCTGTAGGGCGCACCTATATATGGAAGTAGTTTTCAGTTTGATGAAATTTTCAATTTTGACATAATTTTAGCCCGGAGTCAAGGATTAAGGTTTTCAATTTCAAGCCTTTCCATCCACAAATCAGGTTTGATCTCAGCTTATTTGAACTCTCCTTAGGAGGGCGCATATATTTGTGGAAACAAATTCATATCTAAGAGATTTCATTTTTGACCTATTCACTACCAGAGCCAGGAATCTAGGGATTTCAGTTTTTAGCTATTTTGTCCATAGAATTGACTGAAAAGAAGTGTTATCCAACTCCCCTAGGAAGGCACATCTATCTGTGGAGTACGATCTCACTTTTGGTGAACTTCAACTTTAACTCGCCTTCTTCTAGGGTTTCTAGGTCAAATCCCAATGTTGACAAAATGACCACCAATATAAGGGTTAAGGATAGATTGGATGGAGCAAAAAACTTCAGATCTTGGAAGCATATGACACTTCTCAGCCTAGAAGAGAATGATCTCTTGAATTATGTCAAATAGGTTATCTCGAAACCAGAGGAAGATGAGTCCAAGACAAATTTATACAAGAAGAATGTGGTAAAAGCAAGAATGGATTCTATCTGATTCAATCATGGGCCATTTGATTCCTCATGTATCAGAGCTGAATTATCCTAAGGAAATTGTCGGCCTCGTTTCTATTGGCCCAGGTTCAGACTCCTTTGTCTATCAACAAAGCCCAAGATATCGGCCTGATAGAGTGTAACTCCATCAAAAACACCTGCGACACAAGTGAGGTCTCACCTGAGATATCTATCGGGACTGTGAGAGCCAAGTTTCTGTAGTTATGGGAGGATATTTATTTATCATAGCATTATCAGGATGCTCGACCTAAACCAAAGGATATACTACTTCTGTCATCGTACATACATCAGAGAGTAAGGCACGATCCGTCAATACACATAGAAAACATATATAGATACATATCAATCAATATTCCATAGTATTATATCTCTAGATGTTCGACATACTGATAAAGATTCATTCACAGTAGACTCAAACATCAAAGACACAAATTTAACATGGAAACCCATACAGGAAAATTTGCAAAGGCGCTCTTCATCTGTCATGAGTGATATTTTAAATGCCTTTGGTCTGCGCACACAACTTGTAAACCTCTTCTAGGATATTCTTTACAATAGATATGTTTTTTTCTTTCCCATAATCTCATGTCTTCCTAGCTCTCTTCTTATTCTAGTTTCGTCTGGTCTCTTTTTCCCTTCTCTTATTCTTGTCAGTCGCACATAGCTTGGATCGACCTTATATGATTTTTACAATTATTTTTTTACCCGTCGACTGGTTCTTAACTGTCAGTCGACAAGTTGTTCTACAAACTCAAAACATCCTGTTACATTAATATAGGTGTTATCGTTCCAATTTACAATCATCCCTTTTCCCAAAAATATAGTATTATTCTAACTTGACTAGCTCTTATAACAAATAGGTTGAAATCCTGGTTTCGACTTGCTCTTATCCTATTTTGTCACATCATTTTTCGTTGCGGTCTTAGTCACCTTGCAACTAAATTATTTATCTTTCTGAGCAAAATTATTCTATATTTTCCTAGGGCCAACAACCCCCCAACACTCACCTATGGCTCATCTCGAGCCACTTCAGTCCGAAATTTTTGTTAGGTCAAGCTTATTTTGAAACTCCTGACAGATCTTCTTTATAGATTTTTCTTCTCTTTCCGCATCTTCCTTTACCTTTTGGATTTGTTCAAAAAGTTCAAAATTGATATGTTTCAAAGTTGCCACTCTTGCTGCATCTAGTTACCGTCACACCCTTTCATGGATCAGGTGGATTGTTCCTCTAACATGTTTTGCTTCATCTTGGAGTTCTGCGACATGTTTTATTTTCTTATGTTGTCGTGTCTGTAGTTTAGAAACATGCCGTTGTAATATTTTGAAGTCAATAGCCTTGCTCATATTTTCAACCGATGACAATTTCTTCAATTCAGTCCTTAGTCCATTCATATTCGCTTCTGTAGTATGAAGTTTCTCTGTTACTTGTTATAACTCTGAATCATCCATCAAGGCTTCCCATGATTGAGAAACTTGTGCATATAATTTGGCACAAAGTGCCTCGGCCTCCTGAATCTCCTGTGCATTTTTAGTTACTGCCTTCTGTCGAGATTCCATTACCCCAAGGGGTGTACTGGGAGTCAATTTTGTTTCTATATAAACGACTTGTTTATCTAGTTCAACAACTACCTCCCCAATTCAAACAATTCTAGCTTCCATAATCATTTTAGTTGTAGTTCCCTCTTCAAATAATTAATGATAGGAAAACGCAACAACTTGCTCCAACCTCTGCCTATTGTCCTTCCATGTATTTTTATTTCTGCTTCATCTCCTTGACTTTGTTTTTAAGCAATGCAATGGTATTCTTGGAATGCTTGAGTTGTTCAAACACCGCATGCTCTCTTTTCTTAAACTGATCTACTGCATCCTACTGAATAATATGCAGTAGATACATCAAAACTACAGAAAACACAAGACTCACATGACCAATGTCCTTGATCATGGCATATGATATGGTGTACCTAAGTCAAGTGCCTTCGAAATCACTTGAATATTTATGTGTGGGTTCATCGAGGGTACCTCGATAGGTCATTCCTCACATGGACCAACTTCTTTCTACGACATAGTTGGATACAATTCCCACTTAACTGCTACTTGAACTTCATTTACCGTGACACAAAGACTCTGCAGTAAGTCCGTAATACCACTAACCAAGCTAGTATTCCTTTCATCAATATTTTTACAAGTTTCATTTTCCACTTCCTCCATTTGATCTGAAATAAGATTATAGTCATCATTAGTAAGACCAACAATTCCAGATGTTTTGTTGGCCTTTTGCTCTATGACTCTTCTTGGATTCTTCAAATATTTTTCTCTTATCCCCTAGTTCTAGATGTGTCGGGTTCTGGCTAGATTCTTCTTTACTGTCATAGGGGGAGCTTCATGGGATTTCTTCTCCGTATGGATTTTCTCCCTGATTTCTTGATGTTCCATCCTGTTGCAGGTCAATTTCAGCAAATAGTATCTGCAACAGGTTGTCTCCACTCTTCGGGCCAGTCCTGAACAATTGTTTCAATATCTTCAACTAATAGCTGAAGTTGAGTAGACAACCATTTATTCTCAGGGTCTTGTCATGGATATAGGAAGATGTGGTGAGAGCCGACTGGAAATACGATAATGTGGTGAAACTGCTAGACAGCCTCTGCAACAATCCTTACCTGTTTCCCAATGTGATACCTCAATGCATCACCATGTAAGTAAAATTCAACATTTTTATCCTTATGTTGGTGCAAATTTTCCTTGTCATACCAGAGGTTTTGGTATCGTGCCCGTTGACATGGAACAGGTATGTACACCCCCTGGTAGTGCAACAACTCAGCCCATGCGACAAATGATATCAAAAATAAAAATCCACAAATAGGTAAAGGATTACCTTTCTCTTGAGCATCGATGGCATCAACTAGGAACTCATTCAATAGGTAGGTCAGTCAATTCATCTGTATTCTTGCAACACATTAATTTTTCATAGAAATCATACCAGCTGTACAATAGTTTAGTTTCATCTTCCTGAGCAGCTTGCTTGATAAGAATTTTGCTTCAAACTGAACAACAGTGTCATTGATAGAGGCAATGGAGAAGCCTCTCTTATCTCTGGACAAGTTGTATTTTTCTTTCATCCAGTTGATGAGGCCCAGATCCTATTCCTTTCCAGTGAATAAGGGTGATCGATTGACCCTCGCAAGAGGAATTCAAGTTATTGAATATATTAGCTCGACATGCACCTAAATTTGTCAATCTATCCACAGGAATCCTCCATGGAAACATACTAACAGATTCTTGACGCACATATTTACTTCTGTAGTGCGACCAAAATTGGGTATGTGCATCAGGGATAGTATGCCTGAATTGTCCAGTCCTCTTTCCCACTCTATTGAAACCAAATGCATAGGTCCATATTCAATCTCTCGCACAGAGGTCATGTATTGCGACATGGAGAGTTCAGGGAACTTTCCCAAATCATGGTCCACGATTCCCATTTTCTTCAAATTTGACATGATGTTTGCCATCACATGAACTCCTTTCAGGATGGATGGCTTAACCACCATATACTTGAAATTCTTACTAATAGTGACATGGGATGCCTCATCTATCCTTGGCATAATATATCTATGAAACATGGTTATCAACCAAGATCCTGATGCTTCTGCATCGCGGGTAGCTTTTGTTCTTTTTTGATGAGTAGTTTCATGGCCAATCTGTTTTTTTCTTGATGTGCTAGCCAATGCTGGTTGCGACATAAATTCTGGAGATTCTTATATAATATGCATGGAAGGAGGAGCCTCCATTCCAGATACATGATAAGCAATGGTGCTTGACACATGAATTTCCAAAGTAGTTAGATGGATTCAGATTCAAATTATTTGTAGACAAATAGCTCAGTTCAAGAAGTTAGTAAGTTGAATGCAAATGAATGAATGAACTTCGACGCAAAGATGAAATAGGTTTACACATGAAATAATTCATTTGATTACATAGGTTTTCAATAAATGGAGAAGGTGGCAGCTAATTATGTCACATGGAGCAATATTTCTAATAAAAATACCACCAATCAAACCATCACTTCACTTGTCAAGAAAACATGTAGTTATTGTGCATTAATGGCAGATGTGACCAAAAAGCTTTCCACTGAAATCTTCTGTTACCTCAAATTAACTGTAACTCAAATGTCACTTGCGATAAAAGTTCATCGTGTAACAATAATTTTCTTGCAACATCAATTCTCTTGCGACATACGTATAGTCTGCGACAACATTCTACTTGTGCGACAAAATCATAAACTCGTGACAAAATACTAAAGTTGCAATTTTTTTCTTAGTTGACTGAAGTGAGACTATCTTGATAAGGCTTTAGCCAAATTCCATTTACCAACTCCTTGAAGATTGTACCATCTAACTTCTATAACTGGACTGCACCTCCATCAGTGATACAGATGACAACATATGCTCCGAACTAATGTGTTCGAAGCTTTCCATGATGCAATTTTTTTTTACTATAATATAAGAGAACAAGATCTCCGAACTGAAATTACTTAAACTTAATATGTTGTTCGTGCCATGATTTATGTCTCTCCTTCTCGACATGCTGATGATATCCTGTGACAAAGCGATCTTCTTCCAATTGTACCGGCTATGACAATATTTGTTCTATGGCGCCAACATTTTTCATCTTAGTAATCACAACTATCTTGAGATTGGGTACAATATATTCTAGTGTCATTCCATCTTCTAGTCCAAAAACCAATCTAAACGGAGTTTGTCCTGTCAAATTTTCACAGGTTGTGCGATAATACCATATACCACAAGTATCTTCTGATCCCAATCATCCCTTTGAAAATTACATATTTTTATCAATGCATTCTCTAAGATCTTATTGAATGCTTCAACAACACCATTTGCTTGTGGGTGATATGGTGTTGTCTTACGATGTTGAATATTAAATTCTTCAGTTAATTTGTCAATCAACTAATTCCAAAAATATGTACCTTGATCACTTACCAAAATTTGTGGGCATCCAAATCAGGTCACAACATGGTCAAATAAAAAGATCACAACAGTTGCAACGGTACAATCCATTACTGGTATTGCTTCAACCCATGTGGTTAAGTAGCTTGTTGCAGTGATTATATAACGTGCAACTATTCGTTTTCTTGGTGGGTTAATGGGATCCACACAGTCAACCGCCCATTTATCAAATGCCTGCAAATTCACTTATGGTACCAACGACATCTCATCTCGTCGTGATGGTTTTTCAGTTCTTTGAAAAATATCAGATCTGCGACAATAGTCTCTGCGTCTGCATGCAGAGTATGCCACCATAATCCTTCCTGTAAAATCTTGTGTGTTGTTTCTTTTCTTGCATAGTGACCTCTTGCGACACCAACATGTGCTTTATTCAATACCATTGGTTGATCATGCTCCAAAACACAACGATGGAGTATTTCATCTGGTTCCATCTTATATAATTTCCCAATGATCAGCTAGAAATATGCATCTTTTACAATTAATTGCTTCTTTTGTGTCGTACTAAAGCCTTGTTGTGCATATCTGGTAGTTAAAACATGCACAATATCTCTATAGTGATAATCAACCATATTAACTACAAACAATTGTGTGCCAGCAAGACTACTTTCAATATTAACAGGTTCTCCACTTTTTAACCTCGACAGATGGTCCAATCCTTAATTTAGTCGACCTGGCTTGAAAATAATTTCAAAGTCAAACTCTTGGAATAGGAGAATCCATCGACAGATCCCCCCCCCCCCCCCCCCCCCAACACTATCTTATTGACCAAATAATTCAATGCAGAATGATCTGTATACATCTTGAAATGTCCTCCTAGCAAATAATGTCGAAACTTTTGGAGAGCATATAGAAAGTCCTTCTATTTTAGCAGTGGTATAGTTATTTTCTGTTGTCGATAATTTTCTACTAGAAAATGTAATAAGGTGATCAATAGAACCCTCACCTAGTTGTGCAAGTACAACATCGAGAGCGATAGATGACGCATCGACATGTACGTGAAATTCCTTTTTCCAATCTGGAAATACCAATATAGGTGTTTTAACCATCTTATTTTTAAGAACATCCAGACTCTCTTTACATTGCTCATTCCATTGAAATTTGACATCTTTCTTCAACAATTTTTCCATTGGAGTTGTAACCTATGCATATCATCTGATAAATTTTCTATAATACCCCGTATGTCCCAAGGTAGTTCTCAATTTTTTGAATGTTGTGGGTGATGGTAGGTCAACAATAATTGCAATCTTGGTAGGGTCCATCAATATTCTGTCTCGAAAAACCACAACAAGATACCAAAAGGGGCACAAAAAATGCACTTTTTTAAATTAAGGGAAATCTGGAACTGTTTACACCAGTCGATATTTTGGACACACTAGGTACATTGAGAGGGGGGGGGGGTGAATCAGTGTGCACAACTTTTATTACTTTTTCAATTTTAACAATCAACAACTTATTCAATATTGTGCATTATCACATTATCATTGTATCATCATCAACATTAGTATCATCATCATATCATCATCACATAAGAAGCATAGCATGATACATAGTACACCATATTTTATGTGGAAACCCAAGTCTTGGGGGAAAAACAATAGAATCCTTATAATAGTATTTTTCCAGCAACAACTAGAAGGAGGCAAAACCCCCCTTATTACAATGACTTCAATTCTACAACTACAAGTAGAAGGAGTCTACAACTCCCTGATTTACTGGATACAACTTGAAGGAAGCTCCAGCTCCCTAATTCTACGACTATAACTGGAAGGAGGCTACAACCCCCTTTCCTTTCCCCATCCTACCACCCAGATAAGAATATAGAAACTAAACTACTAAACCACCAATCACATTGATTATGTGGACCTGCTTATCAACACCTATACCACACTGCACAACCACTACCACTACTCTAGGGATCATGTTGGATTTTTGTCCCTTCTCCAGTGATCCCGACCCAGGTTTAGTCCCTTCTGCTCAATGCAACAAATCCCAAGATATCAGCTTGAAAGAGTAGATCTCAATCGATAGAACCTGTGACGCATATTCCTTTTCACCTAAGATATCTCTCTAGGATGCGTAACTTCCAGAACCACATTTCTGCAGTTGGGTGGGAGGATGTCTAGTACCTTGGCTTTGCACTGAGGCTCTCAACAAAGTCTCAGGGTGGATTATTTGAGTTCATGGTGTTTCAACAGCTAGGCCACACCCCAACTTCTCTTATGCAACTCATTGGATAAACAACAAACATGCAACATAATCATATTCAATTAATATAATGTGACAATCATACATCTATTCATTTCTAAGAAAACCTATAGCCATTCATTCGATACAACATTTACATATATATCTTAGACACATTCAACATTCACACATATAGACAGAATATAACATGGAAACCCATCTGGGGAAAAACCACAAGGTGCTCTTCATTTGGAATGAGGAAATAGATGCGCCTTTCATCTATGTACTAAGTTGTAGACTCTACTTAAGATCTTCTTCTCTACCTTCACAAACTCCTCCTCCCTCTCATGCTCTCTGATCTTCCCTCTGTTCTCTTCCTACTTTACTCTACTAGTGATTTGAACACATACCCATACATGCTGTATGGGTTCTACCATGCCTCCTATACCCATATTGAGTATAGTAGTAGGGGTATAGTGGGGTGTATGAACTACCCATTCTGGGGTGCATTGCCCCAGTATCCTACTGGGGCCCAAGGGGTAGGGCCCTAGGGGATTTTTTTCGACTCAAACTTTCCTACTCTTTTATGCACTCAACTGCAAATTCTTTACTCTGACACACTCAGCAATATAGAGCCACCAACCAGGAGCTCACATTTTTCATCCAACGAGAGTCTAACAATTCAAAGCTAACTGTAAATACTGAACATAGGGAGAATGTCTAACCCACATACAACTTGGGCTCTTTCTTTTATATCCCCATTATATACTCGATATAGATTCCATACATACTTGATACATACTCAATACAGACTCAATACAGACTCATTTTCTGTCGTTTTCTTGACCGAATTTCTATATCCAGCCAATAGGATGTATTTCCTATTCTAGTAACACCTAATTGGGAGGCACTAATGGCCCAAATTATAGAGATTACTTCATGCATTTGGTTTGCGTTGGCTCTAGCCGATCTCGTACCCACACAACAGGATTTGAACCCGAAATCTGATGATAGAATCTGATGACATCCGACATATCGTACGGATGTGTCGGACAGTAACGATGAAAAGTAGTGAGCCTTTTAAATTATTTTAGCGCCATCGATTTTCCAACACTAGGGTGTATGATTTTCAACACTAGGGCTATTCCTACACTAGGGCTATTCCAACACTAGGGCATAGGATTTCCGACACTCGGGTGTAGGATTTCCTACACTAGGGCGTAGGATTTCCAACACTAGGGCTATTCCGACACTAGGGCTATGTCGTCAGATTTCCAACACTAGGGAAAAAAAACAAAAAAAATATAAAACCACAACCGTCCAGACACAATATTTCTTCGTGAAACAAAGGACCCAATCAATGATTTCTTGCTCCCCGCTGCAGTACGTTGTCTCATTTAAACTTAGCTTCAACAAAGATAACGAATCATGGTTGATCACTTCTTGCTTCCTGTAGTATGTTACAAGAATTAAGAATTCCTCTCTGCAAAGGGGTTCAAGGCCATGGTTTGGTTACAATTGCATTGTCATGTAGGTGGTTTCAGTACTTGGAAATATGTCATCAATTTAAGGGCACAACAGTAATAGAGGAGTTGACAAAATATTTTTGTGTGGGTAGTAGCAGCCTCAACTCAATGAAGTTGAGCAACAAGAAGAGCTTCAAGAGAGGGCACGAAGGAGGATGAAGAAACCAAAGAAACCCAAGGGGAGGAACATGAACACAAAGAAGAGCAGTTGGAAGAAGAAGACTGAGAAGATCAAGGAGAGGAGGAATTTGAGAATGGACAAGTGCTTGGAGAGGGGTTTTATAAAGTAGAAGATATCAAAAAGAAGAGGGGTGGACGAAGAATATCAAGGAGAGGAGGAATCTAAGAATGGACAAGTTCTTGGAGAGGGGTTTTATAAAGTTGAAGATATCAGAAAGAACAGGGGTTTTGTATGTTCCTTGTAAAGTGTAGACCCTCGTTTTCTCTCATGGCGCCAGTGGTTCGACTTGAACTCTGTGTAGTTGAGTATCTTGATGCATACGGTGAATGTGTGGAGCGTGTAACGAAATCTGGGTGGATGCCATTTTTGCAAAAGTATTCTGCTTTCATGAGGTATGTGACTTGCCAAGGGAATTTTCTCAAATACATTATTATTATCTTAGGTTATTGCTGATTTTCAAGGGGCAAGCACTCAATATGCCTTTTTATCTTATCAGTAGTTTGCAAAAGATGGCGTATTCGTTTCATTTCAAAACAACACAACTAATAGAGATAGGAATTTATTTCATCACGTTTTGGTTAATATTCTCATCCACCATAGGGTGTCTCGGGTTGGGGATAATTGGGACTCCTTTATCGTCCGTAATAACTTCGGGGTTAATCAAGAATGGCCTCAGCGTAGGCCAAAAACCATATGTAAACGCAGAATTATCGTTCCTTTTAACCCTAATGAGGAATTGGAATTTTTTTATTTTTACTGGTGTTAATTGTTATAAATAGTGAGACTATTTTTCAAGCTGGACAACAAAACTTCTGATTAAAATATTTATTCATTTTATCCTCTGCAAATTGACTTCCATAAAGACATTTTTTCTACAGATGGACTTGTTATCTATTCGTGTGTGCTTTCCAACAATCCTAGTTTGTTTTGTAGTTTGATTACATGTATATTGTATGCATGTGTATACATTGTACATCCAAGCACATACATTCTATTTTTTTTCTGGATTTCATGCATCTTAGTTTCAAATCGTGAATATACTAGAAGGAAACTTTGTCTCATATTGGTCTTTTTGATTTCAGTTCTGAAGAATCACCATTTATGGGACAACCGATTTCTCTGGAGGAGGAGATTCTTGAACAAGAGCATACAAAACATAACATGGAAAATGTAAGGTCTATTGATGGAATGATGTATATGATATTTTATATTTTAAAATTCCATATTTGAAATTGCAGGGGGTGTTATTGCTTGATTGCAAATGGAAATCTTTCATGTGAAAAATATTCAGTTATAATGATAACTTGTACTGTAGTGTGTCTGGCCAAAAGTTTGGAAACCTGCAAATTCTCTATCGTTTGGTTCCAAAGAAAACTGGCTTCAATGCTAAGCTGCTCTTTATTATGAAGGGAAGCTATGTCCAGATGGTCAGAAGGAAAAGCAGAATATTATTTGTGGTAAATGGCGAAGGTATTTTTTATTTCCTTTTGGTATCTAATGTCTTCAGTGTAAGTTGTGCAATTCATGGCTTTTATCAAGTTATGCTAAGTATTGTTTGTAGTTCCATGGAATAGAGGTTCATCTATCTAGTTTCTGAACATGAATATATAGTCCTTATCTGTCTACTCTTGATGTGGGTGATACATTTTGTGTTTGCTGATGTTTCTGCCTGAAAATGGTGATGCGAAGCTTAGACTTGTTAATTTTTTTATGTTGAAGGATAATTAAACTAATGAAAGCAATGTAATATGTTTTTATGTTATAGGGCTCTTATCTCTCAAATTCAAAACGATAATTGGGATTGTTCATGTGCAATAGTTTGGGATCCTGTTCATGCAGACTATGTTGTACCCTAGGTAAATTAGACATTTCTCTATGGTGGATAACTTACTTTTGCATTACAAGGTCAATTTGGGGAGTTCCTTTTCGTTTTCAACAGATATGTTTGGTGTGGAATGTTGAACAAAAATATTTCCAAACTCTTTTCCATTTCATAGCTATCTCTCAACCATTTGATCCCTATAAGAATGATACAACCACAAACTATATAGATAAATAATATTCACCTTCACTTCATTTAATGTTTAAAAAAAATTATGTGTTCCAATGACCCAATTCTCAATACAATCTTTATTCCTTTATTCATGTAAATATTATGTAACTTTAATCATGATAACTTGGCATCCAAGGAACCATCTAGAACCAATTTTGGAGGGATTTCTATATCTTCCAACCAATTTGATTGCCATTTTTTCACCTATTTGTAACACAATAAAACTAAAACCATGAAGCCAACACAAAATGCCAAGATTGAAGCCAATAAATATCTATGACATTTCATCGCAGGATTTGCGTAGTTGCTCAACTCGACTTTATTTATTATATTTACATCGGAGTATATTGAGTTGGTTGAAATAGTTTTTTTTTGTATTTATTATATAATGTCTAGAGGTGCATGCAATGTCTTATTCACCAAATATATCCATGTGAACTTAGGAGACTAACCATTTCCATGATGTATGAAAATATGAAGGTTTAATGCACAAATCTTAGAAAGATTCATGGACAAAGTAAATATAGAAACCCTAATTGCACAGAAGCAATTCCTCATATTAAACCCTAAGCTAGACAATCCCATTACTTATTCTAATCATGGACTCATTTTAATAATTTCTCCTTCCCTAAGTAAGGATTATCAGTGGCATGCTCCAGATATAGCTAAAGCTAGGCAATGGCATTACTTTTTTCTCTTCATGGACTCATTTTGATACTTTTTCCTTCCAGGAGAAGGATTATCAGTGGCATCCTCGAGAAATAGCTATATGGACAACCTAATAGTATGTTAAATAAAGCACTACCTAAATAGGTACATTTCCCTAACTATTTTTATTGTAAGAGAAGTTACATTTGTTATCTATTTTTATTTAGGTTTGTTTACACCCCTTTTGTGGAGAAAAAGCACCCAGAATTCATGATACTATTATAAATTGTTGATTAGGAGGTTGGAACAGCCCTTATTTATGCCTAGAATGAAGGTTTGAGGCTGTTGGAGTGCCCAGGTCTGCTCTTTATGTCCATATATGTGCCCATAATTGTTTCTTAATGTCATTTCAACCCTCAAATTCAACCCAACATTTCTCAAAGCCTATTTTTTAAACATAAAAATAATTCACTAATTTACCCAGTATTATATTTAAACCTAACATACGTTGTTGATGGGCATGATTAGGATGGTTACAAGCCTTCCACCCATTCTTAGGGAAATTTAAATAAGTATTAATTTTTATAATATTTAGAGAGATCTCAGAACACAACATAAATGTCTTGAATATGATTGGTTAGAAATTTAATTAGTTCATTTTATTGGTTTTGAATGTGAAATCACTCAATTGTAGGTCAAGACAAATACATTTTTATTCTAGTAGTAATTGGATGCTAGAAAAGTATAGAGTATTATGTTAAACATTTTAAAATGTAGAAAGATAAGGTTTGTTTGATGTTTGTTTCATAGATCTTAACTCATATGTTGTTGAAGAAATATTTCAGGATTATAGGGTGCACACGGATGAAATTCATTCAAAGAAGGAGAGATTAATGGTCCATCTTCATGCATTGTCAAAATTTGATGAGAGCTAGAATAAGCTAGAAGATAATGATACTCAAGCTAGTCAATTTGTACGAGCTCTAAAGAAGGTGATATTCTCCTACTGTTTGATTAATAGCTTTTTTCATTTGAAGTTGCATTTGGAAATTCATTGTCAAAAGTATCTTGAACTGGAATATTTAGTTAAGCCACTCGATTTCCTGTTCTCCCACATGTACATGCACATGCACATCTGGGGTCGTGTTTACTGTCACAGTCACAGTCCTCTCCACGCCAACGCTGGGCTGCCTCCAATTCTGTTTGAATTCCGCAGCTTATTACATAACTAAAATAAAACCAGGTGATTTAAAATAATTTTATGGTCATGTAGGTTCCTTTCCTTGTATGGTCAAGTTTCATACCAGAAAATTATTGTAAGCTGAGCTAGGACATTTTCATCCCTCGTGACTAAGCGAAAACTGAGTCATATTGGTTGGAATGTTCATGTGCTAGTGGAAGACTGAGGTAATTAGATTTATAATTAATGTGGTTAAGTTCTCAAATGGAAATGGGTGGGTGAGTGGAATCCACATGAGTCTCTTAGTAATGGCTTCCATACTTGTTGTGCATGATCATGATCATGCATGCAGGGAATGGCATGATATGTTGCAGGTGACTATAGGCAAGGATGTAAAATCATATAGTATAGCTTATACATTTGCATGGATTGTACCCTCAAAGGAAAGGACATGAAACACGCTTTGATACACTACATCAAAACATTTGGATCGACGGGAAGGCTAGTAAATTATTTCTGGGTTAGATGTTGTTTAAATTATTTAGGCTTCAGTTAGATGTTGTTTCCATATCTAGTTCCAGTTAGATGTTATTTCCAGTTTTAGCAGTTCAGTTCTATTTGTGCATGCACATGAGTTAAGAGAGTGATGATCTCTAGGAGACATCAAGCCTGCATGTCTAGCATATTCTCCACTTGAGTCACTCCTTGTTGACTCCCTATCCATGCAGGGAGGCACACTAGTTAAGTAGGGTTTGACCTAGTCTAGTAGGCACCATTGTGCATGTTTAGGTTTGATGTACTCACCATTCTTCTTGTCCATTAAGGAGGTGCAAGGTGGACCTTTTTAGATGCGTGACCATTATTATTTTAGAGTGTAGTAGCTAACTGTTTTTCTAGTGCATGAATAAATAGAGTTGCATATGTAAAAATCAGATTTTTTGAGCATGCTTACTGTGGGTTGCTATTAGTAATTTCTAGTAGTATGTGTAGCAGAATTTGTATTTAAGTTACAACAGATTTAATGGAAGCTAAGGCTTTCCGATTCCTCAGGGTTTTAAGTGCAGATCTGACTACCATGGTTGATAAATTTAACATGGTATCAGGGAAGTGTATCCGAAGCATCCTAGAGTTCCGTGTAGATCAGTTTTGAAGGAAAGAGACTGGTCAGATGGTTTCGGTGGGATAAATGTCTAGGATTCATTGATTGAATCAGAAATTCCCCAGTGTTTGGCATGTGTATTTGAGAAGAGTCATGGGATGAGAAACTTTAGTTGATATAATGAAGCGGTTGAAGCTTGTTTAATAGAGTTTGCAGTAATGGTCATTCCTAGTGTGCTAGAGTCACCTATTGGAGGGTGCCTTAACCAGAGTGTGAATATACTGAGGATGATGCTCTTGAGGAAAAAGCTCATTGTGGCCTTCTGCCTACATGTGCAGGATTGGTAGAGTAGCAACTACCTGATGAAGTTAGTAAAGTTGAGAGATGGTCTTGGTGCAGTTGGTGAAGAAATCAAAGATAATGAGTTCGTTCAGATTGCTTTGAATGGCTTCAGTTCATCTTGGCATTATGTTATTTGTGGTCAGGGAAAGTTACTTGAATTTGAGGCTGAGAGATAAAAAATTCAAAATTGTCCTCAAAGACACGGAGTTAATCCTCTCGTCAATGAGAAAAGGGAAGTGATGCCATCATTTTTCCTTACACTTACTTTTTCTACAATGTTCATGCTTACAAGTGTAAATTCTTACAAATTGCTCGCATAACACTATACAGAAAAGGAACATGTTTACTTAATTGGTTTTGTGAGTACCTCCTCTAGAAACATGACGTCTTGGGTTAGCTAATGAAAATGTTTGATTCTACCTCGTTTTCTTCTTGTTCTTGTCTTGATTTTATTCCCCTTGCTAGAGGGGGTGAGAAACCTTGCATCAAGGCATCGGCGAAGGAAAGTGGTTGAGAAGATGCACCCACTTGCTTCACTAGAGCTACGAAAGGCTATATTAATGCAGTATATTTGGAGTATAAGGTTCTCGGGCATCTTCCTCTTTTGATTCAGACACCTCTTCATTCTCTTATATTTCCTCTGAATAATTTGCTTTGTCCTCTTCTCCCCGCTCTTCATTCTCTACTCTCTCCATTTCCAAATGGATTTATTTACTTGCCTCCACTGGGGCTCTTCATCTCCATTAATTATTTCTTGTAATGCACTCTCTGTTGAGTTCTTTGACATTATGTTCATCGGATCCACTTGGGTTTTTAATCCATATTTTGGTTCCATAGTTGTCATACATGGTTCTGCCTCTGTGCTACCTTTATCTACTTCCTCTAAAATTTCGAGTGCCTCGAATCTATTGCTGCTTTTCATGGGCTGATTATTTGATTATATTTCAGGTATTGTGACCCATTGAGTTGCTGATTTCTTTGATTGTTAGGAACTTACTTGGATGAGTTCTGTTCTTGACGGCTAGGAGGATTTGTTTTCTGGTTTAAAAGTGCCTCAGTTTCTTGGGTCTTTAGACTACGCTTAGAAAACTGTCCAAATTCATGACAAAAATTACATTTAAAAGGAAGTTCCACATAATCTAAAGCTTGAAGATGATTCCATTCAACCATATTAGTTTGGATTTCCTCTGGCAGGCTCTTCTCTATATCGACCTCCACACAGTCTAGCACAAGAGCATGTATTTCCCTTTGGTTTAGCTTTGTCATTGATGTGACACAACTTGTTACCTATATCTCTGAGAGTATTTTCTTCCCGGAACATTAGTGGAAGATCAAGTAGTCTGATCAACATTGGGGTCATTGTTATCTCTTCCTTGGGACTAAAATCAGGAGACCACCAGGTTAGAAATAGATCTTTAAAACCCATGAAGTAAGGCCTTTAAAACAAAGATTTCGATCCCTATTGGCCAACTTTGTGGTCACTTCTACATTAGTATAAGCATAAATAACAATAAAAAAATAAGGAGCTCCAAATAAAGAATGAAAAGGCACGATGATAGGTACAACTTCCATTAAAAAAGATAAAGCAGGAGAAAACATGAATACATAACTAAAATAGACATAACAAAACCATTTAAAAATTGATTTCCATTGTAATGATACAAGACATTCATAATTTGTGGGAGAAAAGTTTAGGATGAATCTCAAAATTGGGTTCTTGAATATTGTTGTTTACTGATAGCAATAGATGCAAATATATTTAAATTTGAATTATTACATGGCCGACAAGTAATACTTTATAAAAAAAAAACATACACAGCTGTAAGAGGAGTTTGATTATATACACATAATCCTTAGAAACTTTTTGAAATCAAAAGTGTATGCAAAGCATTCCTATGATGGCTTTCATGAAGCAGTAAGAATTGAAACAAGATATCAATACATGTTAAGAATTGGCTTAATTTTTGGAACAAGAATGTTAGGTAAACTCACCTCCAAAGCATCCACCAACCAAAGAGACAAAAATTAAACTTTCATCAGCCAATCTTGTCTTTGCCTAAAAAGATAAACATATTCCTTTACAATCTTTTCCAATATTTACAGGTTAATTAGCAAGACAAAATAGATACAATTCCAAAAATAAACAGTGTGTGTGTGATAACTACCTGTCCAAGACCAAATCTACCAAATCCACTTTTGAAAAGCTGCCCCATTGCAGAGGAATGATACTCTAACCCAGGTATATCAAATTTTGAAAAGGCTATTGATACAAAATTTGAAATTAATCCCCATGTTTGTGTATAAGTCATATTCAAAATTTTATCTAAAGTTGATTGCTTGCCCCTATTAAATTCTCTACCTAACTGATCTCATGTGATAAAGCTCTTGCAATCTTTTCCTCCTGGATCAATTGTAGGTTGGAATAAAGATATGATGAGAAGATTCCGAGTTATATTATTATCACCTTTGTTAAATAGATTCCATCTATGTTGAATCCTCTTTCAAATGAAGAGACCTACATATCTTTGGTCTTGATGATGTATTAAAAATTAAACACATCCACCAAAATATATCAAAAGACAATGATATCTATAGCATATCTCAAAGTAAACTTGCCACTGAATACAATTTTATTATTATTAATATACAGTATCCCGTCGATTATCCGACATTCAATTCCTAGAAGCTGTTGTCAGATTTCATGTCAATCCGACGAAATTGCTATGGCTCCGATGATAGATTGTTGTAGGAAATCCAATGGCCTTGTCATAGGAAATCCGACGGCATTTCCTTAGGAAATATGACGGCCTTGCCGTAGGAAATTCGATGGCCTTGCCGTAGGAAATACGATGGCATTGCCGTAGGAAATCCGATGGTCTGGCCGTAGGAAATCTGACGGTCGTGCCGTAGGAAATCTGACAGCCTTAGATTGGCTGTCGACTATCCAAGGTTACGCCATCAACGACCAAAAAAATTGAGGGTGTCGAATACCTGACAGATTAGTGTCGAATTTCAGACATGGTAGCCGTCGGATTTTGGCCTCAAATTCTGTTGTGCAATGATCGTTAAGGACCGTCACTTTCTCAACATTATTTCCTACTGTTGTTTTCTAGTCATTATGCTACTTGCATGCTTTCTACTGCTGATATTGTGTCGTACCTTCCCATGTCACACTCAATCCTTCTGTCGTGGATGCCTTATCTGGCACAAATTCCTCTTTTGTCGCCTCCTCCTCTTCTTTTTCCTCTCTTTCACTTCCTCTATCGCAATGTCCTTTCTCTTATTTCCTTTATGTTTCTTCCTTATTCATAGCTCCTTATTCTTCTCCTTTAGCTCTTCTCCATACTTAGGAAGAGTTTTGCATGAATTATACCTTACTTTCCCTAGGCCCAACAATCCCCCAACACTCACCCGTGGCTCGTCTCGAGCCACTTGAAGCTATTCCTCCATGTTTTTACTTGCTGTGTTTTTATTCTGAAAATATTCCATGATTTTCATCACTCTCTCTACTTTTGTGTGCACTTCTGCCTCCGTCTTCCGCATTTGCTCCACCAGGTTGGAACTGACATGTTTCAGCATGAATTTTTCCATTGAAGCTACTACATCATGCACCTTTTGATGTACAGGCTGAATTATTCTTGAAACTTTTTCTACTTCATCTTGCAACTCTTCTACTTTCTCCTCACATAGTCATTTGCTGCTGCAATTTTCTGATCTCCATCACCTTAGCCATTTTCTGTGCTAAGAGTATCTTCTTTATATCATTCCTTATCTACGTGATATTTTCTTCAAACGCAGTCAGCTCATTTTCAATCTTATGTAATTGGTAATCATCCATTAGTGCTTCCCAAGTTTGAGAGACTTGGTCAACAAATTTAACACATATTTCTTCTACTTATTATATTATCTTCGTAGCTTTAGTTGATGCATCTCTCATTTTCTACATCACTTCTGGAGATGTGCTTGGTCTTACTCGTTCTTCAATCTTTGTAACTTTATTCCTAAGGTCAACAAATATCTTAGCTAATTGAGCTACTTTGGAATCTGGTGCCATTTCCTCTATTATTCCTTCTTCTGTAAAGTTCTTACAGGTGAGGGCTATTATTTTGCTGACTTTCTGACAGTTTCCTTCTCATTCCGTTGTCTTCTATTTAGTTTCTTGTACTTTGAGTTTCATTTTCTTTATATATTTATTTGCAGTATTCACTTGTGTGGAAAGTACACTCACATTGTTTTGTTTCTGCATTTACAACACTCTGTATTGCGTATATATCAGTTATGTTCATGGATGAGAAATATATGGTGATTTGGCCGATGTCCCTCACAACATCATTAAACTCCAGAGTTCCTAGATCAACAACTCCTCCGGACACTTCCACCTTTATTGGTGGGATAGGAACATGTATCACAGTTCGTTCCATCCTTGACGTTTCTGATGGATACTGTGACTTGTCACGTTCCCAACCCTAACTCGGCAGAGAGGACGCGACAACATCTATCAACCCAGGTAGTCTAAGCACCATGAACATAATATATATAAAAAATGCATTGAACAAAAAGATTCATAACTATAAACAGATGCATAATGAAATCTACAACATAAGAAAATAAATTATTCCAACACATTCTATTCAAGCATTTGACATGTTCATATAAATTCATAACAATATACGGTTGCGAAAATAAAATACATCAGAGTACTTATCTTTAAAAGAGATTTCCCTGCAACCAGCTATGTTGCTGCAATGTTCCACCCAACCATATGCCAGTGCGCTCTTTAGTCTCTCAGCAGCACTTCCACCCCCGAGATAGGCATGATTTCCCAAAGGAATAAGGAACACTAGCAGACGTCACCCATAGCCAAAGATACAATAAAATTAATCCAAGCCAACACAGTTCGGTTTATCAGGCTTACACACGTAGTGGTTTACACTTATCCAAATTCACATGAGACCCAGCCAAGCCAATAGATGGGTTTATCAGGATACCAGCCAAGCCATCTTTCTAGTTGGTTTTAACATGATGCCAAGGAGGTGGAAAGGTTGACTGCTAAGCTAGTGAGCTCAATCTAGAGCTATGAATACCCACACCGGATCTAGCTTGACCTCTAAACACTTACACACCCAACACAAGGAAGCATCCCCTTCTCTACTACATAGTCCCTCAGGCCATGCATTTCATTATAGTGCTATTCAAGGCATGCAAAGAAGGAAACCAGCCTTCTAGATCAGTTTGTGAGGTGCCTTCACACACTAGGTTTATTGTTATACCGAAATATCATCACCCTCATGTTATGAGATAGGTATCCCCTTGTCTTCTCCAATCCCTCAAAGTTTTCCCTAGAGAAATGAAGGAATAAATTAACCCCTTGCAATTTTCCCTCTTTTGAGATGGTAATGCTCTTTCCCCATTGACAAAAAGCATTACCCAAGAAGCAAAGAGACAACACTGCTCCTGATATATGAGAAAAGAGCGGTGCCATCGCTTCTATCCCTACTGCAAGAAGTGGTTCCCCCTTATCACCACCTGTTTGCTTCATTGGAAGAGCGGTGCTTGAGTTTTGAAGGAAAAAAGAGAAGCTTCGAGAGGATTTTCGAAGTTGACCTCCGTGGAGCCTCATCCCTATGGTTTAGGATCAGCTGGAGCTCGAGATCCTCCCTTTTAGGATCTAATCTCCACCTCACCCATGATATCCTCAACCACATCTATCCTCCCATGCCTTTAAATATTGTCTCACCCCCCATGGGAAAAAGGAGGAAGAAGTGTGTTGTATACCCACACTCTGTCAAAATCATTCTTGAGTCTTTGGAGGCAAGGTGAAGTTAGAGGCAAGGAGCCATTGGAAGGAACATTCAACACCAAGGAATAAATGTTGTATTCTCTCCAATCATTTATTAATAAAGAATGTCTTTTATTTCCCCTATATGTTGTTTCATATGTTTATATTGCTTGATTCCTTGGTCACAAGCATAGATCTAGTTGATTATATTGTATGCTATCATGTTTTGCTTGTTGTTTTCCATCTTTTACAGGTTCTTCTTCAAGGATAGAGAGGACAACCTTTGAGAAAAGCATCATGGCATTCCATTCAAGTGATTAACCAGATCTAGGGAGAGTCTAGCATTTCGTGTTTGTGTTTTGTTCTATATATGAACCATTCAGACTAGGGAACCAACTCTTTTCCGCAGGAGGTGTGTATTTCCAGCTAACATTTATCAAGAAAGTCTAGGCCCCATTTCCATCCCTCAATTAGTGTAGATGCCAAAGCAAGGATGCACACACAGTTATCTCAGTACCGGGAATAACAAAACGTAACAGAAGCCAAGGGAAAAAGCATGCACAAAATAATTTATGAATTTCTGAGCATTGCCAATGCCAAATGACTACTGCAAATTTACCAAACAAAAACATTTGCTGGTTAATAAAATTCAAGACACAAAATCGGATTCTAGGCAGTCAGATTTAGGAAAACGACTGAAAAATAAGAGAGAACATGAGAAGGGACAAATCCACACAGGAAAACCAAAAAATGTGAAAGGAAACGGATTGTCAAATAGGGGAAAATCATTAAATGGTCAGACTCATAGGTTTTGCTTGCTTGCTACTGCGTGAATGTCGAATTGGTTTTCCCAAAAAAAATTTCCATTGCAAAATCGTGAGGGAGGGTGAAACGCTGCCGCATGAGGGAAAGGTGGCCATTTTTGGTGTTTTCTTGCCCAAGAAATTCAAAAAACATTTTTCCCAAAGTAGGGCTCTACCCAATTCGAATTTATTCCCCCTCTTCCAATCCCCCACTCCCTCATCCTCAGGAAAAATCATGCACCCATCTCATTTTGGTTGCGTTGACATAGCTGGCTATAGGTTTTTAATTAAAAAAATTACAAATTAACATAATTTCCAAAATAATAATGTGTCGGCTAGCACGAAATACCATTGGCCCAACTTTAATCACCGAAACATAAATACTAAATCGATGGTCGGGTTTTTTTTCCAGCTCCACACCATGATTATTTACATCATATTATTTAAATGCAAATGGGGTTAGAACCGGGGTGTTACATTCCCCTCCCCCTTCAACAAAACTGTCCTTAGTGCTTTACAACATTGAACAAAAATGCTTGCTAGTATTGCCCTCATCAATCCACAGATTCGAACAAAAATGGATGTGCCAGTCGTATGGCATCCTCCAACTCCCACGTAGCTTCTTCAGGACCTTGGTGATCCCATTGCACCTTCACCTGTCCTATTGCTCGGTTCCGGAGCATTGTGACCTTCATGGCAAGGATGCGCATAGGCTCGATTTGGAACTCTCCCTATGGTTCCACCTATATCACATCCCAATTTATTACATGGTTAGGATCATGTACATATTTCTTAAGCAAAGAAACATGAAAAACATTATGAGCTCTAGTGCTAGCAGGAAATGTAAGTCTATATGCAACTGGCCCTATTCTTTCAAGCACTTCAAACGACCCACAGTATCTAGGTGACAAATTGGCACAAATTCCAAGCTTCAAGGAACTCTTCTTTTCCTTCACTCTGAGGTAAACATGATCCCCAATACTGAACTCTCTGTTCACCCTATGCTTATCTACATAGCTTTTCTGTCTATCCTGGACTGCCTTCAAATTCTGCCTGATCTTTACAACTTCCTGCTCCATCTCCTTGAGCAATTTTGGACCAAGCACAACCATGTTCACTGGATTATCCCAAGACACTAGTTTCCTACACCTTCTGCCATACAAAGTTTCATATGGACTCATCCCCAAGGACGCTTGTTTTCCATTGTCCTAAGAAAACTCTACCAGGTGTAAATAATCTACCTACTTGGTTGGATTGTCCATCACATACATGTGAAGCATGTCTTGCAGCACTTGATCAAATCTCTTTGTCTGTCCATCAGTCTGAGGATGGTAGGCCATGCTGAAATTCAACTTTGTACCCAAATATGCAAACAACCCCTTCCAAAAATTGGAAGTGAACTTGATATCTCTGTCAAAGACTATTGCCTTAGGCAATCCACGCAGTTTGAAAATATCCTTCATGAATATCTTTGCAATGTCATCAGTCTTATACGTAGACTTAACCGGTATAAAATGTGTTTCCTTTGTCAACTTGTCCACCACAACCATGATGGAATCATGTTGTCTCCATGTCATTGGAAATACTGTAATAAAATCCATGGAAATAACTTCCCATTTCCATTCTGGAATCGACAAAGGCTACAACAAACCTGCTGGGTGTTGATGTTCAACCTTCACCTACTGACACTTCATGTACCTTGAAATATATTCAGCCATGTCCTTTTTCATTCCTGGCCAAAAGTACTGCTTTCTAGATGTAGCAATCGTCTTCTGATATCCTGGGTGACCACAATATGGAGTTTGATGGATCTCATCTATAACAACCCTCCTCAAATCTGCTACATTTGGAATATAAATTATGTTCTTATAAGTAAGAAGTCCATATTCCAATTTATATCCCTCATACTTCTTTTCAAGGATTCACTACTGCAACTTGTCCTTGACCTGCACATACAAATCATCTTCAGCAACATGATTAGAAATCTGCTGCCTCAAATCTGATTGGCAAATACTAATGGATGCCACATGCATTTCCTGCACCTTCCTGCTGAGTGCATTAGCTACCTTATTCTCTTTTCCCTTTATGTGCTTGATTTCAAAATCAAACTCACATAAAAACTCCAACCATCTCGCTTGCCTAGCATTCATAATAGGCTGATCAAACAAATACTTCAGACCACAATGGTCAGTCCTTATCTCAAATCTTCTACCCATCAAGAAATGTCTCCACATCTTGAGAGAGTGTACTATGGCTGCAAGTTCTAGATCATGAGCGGCATAGTTCTTCTCATGCTCCTTCAACTTCCTAGATTCATAACATATCACATGGTTGTCCTGCATAAGAACTCCTCCAAGTCCTTGACCACATGCATCTGTACATACCAGGAAATCTTTCTCTAGTTCTGCAACTTTTAAGACCAGTGCACTTGTGAGAAGATACTTTAACCACTAGAAACTTTCTTCACACTTCGATGTCCATTCGAACTTTATCCCCTTCCTTTGCAAAGAAGTGATAGAATTTGCAACCTTGGAGAATCTTTCAATGAATCTCCTGTAATATCCTACAAGGCCCATAAAAGATCTTACCTCTGTCACATTCTTTGGAGTAGTCTAATTCTTAATAGCTTCAATATTGTCAGGGTCTACAGATATACCCTCCTCTGAAATAATGTGACCCAAGTGCTGAATTATATCCCTATAGAAGTCACACTTGCTTAGCTTTGCATACAACTGATGTTCTCTAAGCAATTGCAATGTTAGTCTCAAATGTTCTTCATGCCCTTCTTCATTCTTAGAATAGACAAGAATGTCGTCAAGGAAAAAAAGAACGAATTTGTCTAAATACCCACTGAAGACACTATTAATAAGGCACATAAATGTTGTTGGTGCATTTGTGAGACCAAATGGTACCACTACAAACTCATAATGCCCATACCTTGTCCTGAAGGTTTTTTTATGAATGTCTTCATCCTTGATTCTCACCTTATGGTAACCAGACCTCAAGTCAATCTTGGAAAATAACTTTGCTCCTTTCATTTGATCAAAGAAATCATCAATTCTTGGCAAGGGATATTTTTTCTTTATGGTTACTTTATTTAGCTTCATGTAATCAATACACAATATGAGTGTACCATCTTTCTTCTTTAAAAACAGAACTGCTGCTCCCCAAGGAGACACACTCAGCCTGATATACTTTTTATCCAACATTTCTTGCAGCTGCATCTTCAACTCTAATATTTATGGTGCACTCATTCTGTAGGGTGATCTTGACACTGGTGTTGCTCTTGGCACAATTTCAATTGTGAAATCTATGTCCCTCTTTGGAGGAAGTCCTGGAACCTCATCAGGAAAAACATCATTGAAGTATTGCAACATAGGATAGTCTTCCTACCTAGGATTTTCATTCTTTGTTGCCTCCTCAATATGGGTTGCATACCACTGACAACCTTTTCTACAAAACTTCTTTAACTGCATTTCTGAAATTTTCCTTGCCGAGATTACCTTTGGAATGCCTCTTACAACTACTGGGTTCCCTTCTTCATCCATGCACTCAAAAGTCTTGTTATAATAGTCAAGCTTCACTCTGTGAGCTTCTAACCAATCCATTCCAATGATAACATCATAGGAACCAAGTGGTAGAACATTAAAATTTACATAAGTGACCAATCCATTCATCTCCAATGGACATTTCTCCACCACTTCATTAACTTTTCTCTTAGTTCCAGTGGCTAGCTAAACTAGCCAAGACTTTCTATGATTTACCTTCCTAAGAGCACAAACCTCCACTACTCTAGGAGCAATATAACTGTGAGTAGAATGAGGGTCAATCAAAATAGAAATAGATTGCTCGACAATCTTACATGCAACTTCAACCACCATTAACTGGTGATCTTCCTGGCGGTCTTCCAGTGCTGCATAAATCCTAAGTATGGCCCTTGCTACTTGTCCCACTGTTTCTACCTCTTGAATATTGTATGCTGGCCTTGCATTCTCATTCTCAAATGGACAGTACCTATGCATGTGGGGTCCTCCGCATTTCCAACATTGGAGTGGTCCTCTGTTCTGCTGTGGATCTTTTGGCTTCTCTCTTGTCGCTCTAGCTGGCTACTTCTCAACTTGTGCTGGTTGCTTGTGTTGATTCCTAAAGTTAGAAGGTTTGAAACCTTTCTTCCTTTGATCAGACTTCTCACTCCTTTTGTCCTTCCATGTTTTTTGGTAATCTGGTTTGTTCTTTCTTTTCCTGTAGCAATACTTAGCTTTTCTTACTACTTCTTCCAGAGTTCTAGGTTCATAGAACTCAATCCTGTCTTTATAAGACTGAGGCAATCCACTCAGAAAATGATGGATCTTCACCTTCTCATCTTTTATGTACTTGACATACCTCAATAGCTCCAAAAGCTTATTGGCATACTCTTCCATAGTATATTGTCCCAATCTCCGCTCATGGAGCTCTTTTATTTTGTCATCATAGCACCTGTCAGAGAGGTACTTCTCCTTGAAATACTTTCAGAACTGCTTCCACACAATATTCCCTTCATTGATCTTCTTTACTTGTCTAAAATTCTCCCACCATATGGATGCTCTTTCGATCAAATTGAAAATGTCTACCCTAGCTTTCATATTTCTAGAATAATCTTGGACTTGGAAATATTTTCTTATTCCCAAAAGCCAAGCTTTAGCTTCTTAACCATTCTTTATCTCACCATTAAAGGTAGGAGGCATTTCCTTCTTAAATTCAACTCGTGAGTGGTTCTGGTAGCGCCTCCTTCTCTAATTCTCATGACGAGAGAACTTGAATCTCTAGTGGACCCTTCAGAGTCATATGAATCACTAGGTGATCTCTTTATTCTTCTAGTAGAGTTCTTACTTCCTTCTGGCTTTTCTATCCGGTCCCCAGAGTTCATCTTTCTTTGAATATTTGTCAAACTTTGCATCATGGTTGCATTCAGCTGATTCTGCTCCTCCTGAGCCTTAACCAATCTTTCATTATCTGCCTTGTAACTCTGCGTCTCCACCATTAGGCTTCTCATGGTGGCTGAAAAATATGGGGGAGTCTCTTGCAATCTTCTCCCATTAGACTTTATCTCAACATTTCCATCTTGGACATTTTCCCCCATAGCATATTCCTCATACTCACTGGGGTTTTGTACATCATCATGCATGTTGTCGGTTCTCATAGCTGAACCAAAACTCACTTTACCCAACTGCACTATCTAGAATGTTGCTTTTCAAGGTGACTAGGATTCTGAAAAATGTGTTAATAACATAGTTGTTAGCTGCATAAAATTCACATGAATCATACATTACTTCACTTGGAAAAATCATACGTTGACAACTTTTCCCAAAACACAGAATTTTCTTTCACAAACAACGACTGTCTCAGGGGGATGATAGGAGTCAAGGGGTGCTCGTCCCCTTGTGGCTTCCCCTCGTTTTTTATTTTTGTAAATACTTCGATTTCATGCAATCTGGTGCATAAACAGACTACCATTTTCATCTTTCCAGCCCCTGAAATCCCACTGAAAAGCCTGCTGAAAATCCTTGTCAAAACTCTGTTTCGGCAAAAATTTCAAAATTTTCACTTGTGCATCAGAAAAATTTTAGACTTTCACCTGCTACAGCAGCTCGATCCTCTTTTTCCACTTGTCACCGTAGCAGCTTCAAATTCTTTTTCCTTCTACCTTGTCGGTTCCTTCATCATCTTCCATCTGCCGCCACACATCGGCTCGATCTTCAGATTTCTTCCGCCGCACATCGGCTCAATCTTCAGATTTCTTCCACCGCACATTGGCTCGATGTTCATCTTCCATCCGTCGAAGTGGCTCGATATTCAACATTATTCCGCCACACATCAACTTGATGTTCATCTTCCATCTACTATAGCGGCTCGATGTTCAACATTCTTTCACCGCACATCGGCTTGATGTTCATCTTCCATTCGTCGTTGCGGCTCAATTCTTCGTTTCCCTGCTGCCACTGCACCTCAAAACCCAACTTTCAGTCACTGCTTCGTCAGCTCAAACTTCAACTTTTGGCCGCTGTAGTGGCTCGAAAATTCTTTTGCCTGCCACCGCTTTCAACACTTAGACGAATTTTTGAAATTTCTTCCATGTTGGCTCCCTTCCGGCGATCCCTTCTCCTTTCCTCATCCGTTGTTGTGGCTGTATTTCGGCAAGATGAGCTGCTTCTGCCGACTCGCTCTTTATATTTTGTCTACTGCGTAGTGGCTCATTATTTCTCTTGTCGCCACCGCTGTTGCGGCTCAAACATATGTTGTCTACAGCCGTCGTTGTGGCTCTTCTTTGGCTTTCTCAGCTGCCATGCAAGAAGAGGAATTTTTCAAACAATTAGAAATTTTTTTCCTTCTTGTCAGCTCCATCTCACTAACGCAGTCGCGGTGTCAGCTCCCTCTTGGAAACCCAGCCGCCACTGTGGCTCCAATATTGGCAACGCAGTCACTATGCAATTTCCAACACTTAGAGAAATTTTTGAAAATCTCTCTTATCTGTTTCTCTTCCTGCTGGCCATAGAGGGTGATCCTGCCTCTGTCAACTGCTTAATATTGGTCCATTGATGCCCAAAGCTACAACCAGTGCTTTGATACCACACTATCACATCCCCAACTCTTACTTGGTGGAGAGGACGCAGAAACATCTATCAACCCAGGCAGTCTAAGCCACATGAACATAACATATATAAAAAAATCATTGAACAAAAATATTCATAACTATAAACAGATGCATAATGCAATCTACAACAGAAGAAAATACATTATTCCAACACATTCTATTCAAGCATTTGACATGTTCATATAAATTCATAACAATATACAGTTGCGAAAATAAAATACACCATAGTACTTATCTTTAAAAGATCTTGTCATGCAACGCGCTATGTCGCTGCAACGTTCCACCCAACCATAGGCCAATGCGTTCTTTAGTCTCTAAGCAGCACTACCACCCCCGAGCTGGGCATGATTTCCCCAAGGAATAAGGAACACTACAAGACGTCACCCATAGCCAAGGATACAATAAAATTCAGCCAAGCTAACACAGTTGGGTTTATCAGGCTTACATAGGCAGTGGTTTACACTTAGCCAAATTCACATGAGACACAAGCAAACCAACATATGGGTTTATCAGGCTACCAGCCAAGCCATCCTTCTAGTTGGGTTTAACATGCTACCAAGGAGGTGGAAAGGCTGACTGCTAAGTTAGTGAGCTCAATCCAGAGCTATGAATACCGACACCAGATCTAGCCTGACCTCTAAACACTTACATGCTCAACACAAGGAAGCATCCCCTTCTCTGCTACACAGCCCCTTAGGCCATGCATTCCCTTCTAGTGCTATTCAGGGCATGCAAATAAGAAAACCGGCCTTCTAGATTGGTTTGTGAGGTGCCTTCACACACTAGGTTTATCAAGCAAGTCTAGGCCCCATTTCCATTCCTCAATCAATGTAGATGCCAAAGAAAGGATGCACACACAGTGATCTCAGTACTGGGAATAACAAAACATAACAAAAGCCAATGGAAAATGCATGCACATAGTATTTTATGAATTTCTGAGCATTTCCAATGCCAAACGACTGCTGCAAATTTACCAAACAAAAATGTTTGCTGGTTAATAAAATCGAAAACACAAAATTGGATTCTGTGCAATCATATTCAGGAAAACGACTGGAAAATAAGAGAGAACGTGAGAGGGGAAAAATCCACATAGGAAAACCAAAAAAAATTAAAGGAAATAGATTGCCGAATAGGGGAAAATCATGAAAGCTTCAGACTCAGAGGTTTTGCTTGCTTGCCATTGTGTGAATGCTGAATTGGTTTTCCCAAAATGTTTTTCCATTGCAAAATCATGAGGGAAGGTGAAATGATGCCACATGAGGGAAAGGTGGCCATTTTTGGTGTTTTCTTTCCCAAGAAATTCAAAAAACGTTTTTCCCAAAGTGGGGCTCTACCCAATTTCAATTTATTCCCCCTCTTTGAATCCCCCACTCCCCCATCCTTAGGAAAAATCATGCCCCCATATCATTTTGGTTGCGTTGACATAGCTGGCTGTAGGTTTTTAATTAAAAAAATTGCAAATTAACATAATGTCCAAAATAATAATGTGTTGGCTAGCATGAAATACCATTGGCCCAACTTTAATCGCCGAAACGTAAATACTAAATTGATGGCGGGGATTTTTTTTCTAGCTCCACACCATGATTATTTACATCATATTATTTAAATGCAAACGAGGTAAAAAATGGGGTGTTACATGACTCCATTGTTGGGATTGGATAGTCAAAAACAATTTTAACATCTTCAACCTCTTTACACAAAACTTTAAGCAGATTAGTAACCGTACCTAAAATTTCATCTTGTCTCTCTTCTATGGTCTTGAAGCTGGTCTGTGTTGCTTCAGTTATTGCCTCAGTCATCATTTACACATCGTCACTATCTAAGCTAATGGTATTTGCATTTCTTTCATCCTTCATCTTCTTTTTCTTTCTTCTCGTCTGTACTTATTCTTTCTAAGGTTCCCCCCTTCATTTTTAGTTTCTAGTTCTATTGGTTTCGAGGGGGAATCACTCTCTACAGAGTCCAAATCCTCCCTTGGATCCTCTTATTCTTGTGTGTTATTTGAGTTCTCTTCTTGTAATTGCACTTCCTCTTATTGAAGCTGATCCTATGGGACTGCAACACACCATTCTTTCGGCTAATCATTAACAATTTCTTCAACTTCTTCCTCAGTCAGTATGAATTTGGTTGGTAAACTTTGACGTTTTTATTGTTGGCGTGGCTATATGTTAATATGGTGCACGCCAATCTAAAATCTAACAATTGAATGAAATCGTTGAACAATGGTGTCATTTAATCTATACATGTTCTTTACTTGGTGTCTTATAGCCTCTCCATGCATAAATAATTCAATATTATTTTGTTTCTATCAATCTTTTAGGTCCTTTTCAAACCAAATATTGTGGTATCTCGCTCCCCTGCACTTGACTGGCAGGTCTACCCCCTAGTAGTCTTGTGGGTCGGACCATGCTATAAATGAAATTAAAATTGACAACCATGAGTAGTGAAATTCCCTTCCCTTTTCCTATGCATTAATTGCATCTTGTACAAGCTCATTCAATAAGAACTTACACCAATTGATTTGAACTCCTTCTGCGCAAAGTTCTGCAAGCGCAATCGCTCCCACAGTACACTGATCCCGATGCATTTGACAGAGTAAATTGGAGGCCAACACTTTTGCAGCAAAGCGAACAATGGCATCATTAATGGACTCAATCAGAAATCCCCTTTTACCTCTTACTACGTCATATTTTTTCTTCATTCGTGTAGCTATTGGCACCTCTTGATCCTTTTTTAGAAGTGGCATTGGGGCTGTTCCTAACAGTCTAGGTCCGTTTTGGGTTTCGTATCATGATCAACATAATATAACTTCCTCACATTGGGAAAAATGTCTTTCAACACCTTCAATCCTTTGGGTATTAGTGCCACTATCAATGGGGCCCCTTCCCTTTTTGGAATTGTAACTTTCGCTGCATCCCTGCATCTAAGAGAGACATTATAAGGTGGCGTCAAATTTCTTGTCTCAAAATACTCCTGTATTGGTGGGGTTGGTGCTAGAGGTATTGATGCTTTTCCCTTTATTTTTCTATTACTGGTGTGTTTTTCCCATTTGGTCCCGGACGAACCTGTTCTTTATTTTCTGGATAGTTTACTAGTGTTCGGCTCAACTCTTGGATCGGTTTATGCATCAGTTGGTGCCGTATGCGGTGGGATGTAACCAGTAGTTTCTTCCATAATAGGGATAGGTGATACCTGCTTAGATTCAACTGTGCTTGTGCTCGAAATGGAGATGACCATACTACAACCACACCAGTTCAGTGCTCATGGTTGTAGGAAGTAATACCGTTCTTTTTTTCATACAGGATGAAAGGAGTCCAGGGGACGAAGTTTGATAAAATACCTTAACTTTCCCTAGTTGTTCTTTGCACGCACGAGCAATTAATCAGAAAGGAATCTGTCCTTTTAGGAACATGGGAATATCGTGGGCTCATTAATCGAATATTTGTGCATTATGCTTCCAATTATTTGTCACTTTAAATGGTATTTGTTGTCATAAAGATGGATGGTACCAAAAAGCTCGATGTCATCATTTTTTTTCAACTGATCGGGTCGTAGTGACCAGGGTAAGGTGTATCTTCACACATGCCAACTCCTTCCACTACATGCATACCTTCTAACTAATGTGTATTTATCTCAAGTGGGTCATCATCATTTGGTTCTCTCGTAATATTGTAGCACCCCATCCAATTGTGTACTGTCATGGTGCATTGATGGAAATTCATGGATGCGACTGAGATTTCTTCAAATATCCTTTCCTTTATTATTTGTAGTGTAATGTTGACTATCGAGTGTTCACTTGTGAACTCAAATTTCTGGGTTAATCTTATAGCTAAGCTTTCCCATTCGATAGTTCCTCGTCGTAGCTCCCCTGGTGTGTACCAATTTCTTGGTACCATGTCCAAAGTGTGGATGAATCAATGAACCCACTCTTGTCACATATATTCTTGCCAATTCTTGCGACAATGCTCAATATGTTCCACATGATCTATCAGTCCTGTATACTTCTGATCATGGTACCTAATCTCTTCCCCAAATTTGATCTCCAATAATCTTCTAAACTGTGTCCATTTGGAGATAGACTGTTTGTGTGTACCCCACCATCTAGTGGGCATAGCTTTCAGCACATAGTCTAGAGCGTACAATCAATGTGATTCTATGAATTTTTCTTCAAATTCCTATAGAAAAGATGCAAGGTTAGGTAATCCTTCATATGTAGGAAAAGTGCTTTCTTGCATATCTTGTCATGGACACTTCATGTAGCCTGTTCTGCAAATTTTCTAGGGCATCACCTGAGTCATATGTGCATGAACTTACTCTCTGCCAACTTAGTTTCCAATAATATTTTGGATTTTTATAATATTCTTTTGAAGACATGATGTTATACAAATGATCTAGGTTATTTTCTTGACCTTCACTACATACGGGCTCAACATATCTATGCCCTTCGAGCGGATCAATTGACACAACCACCCTTTTTCACAATATTCAAATAATAAGATCATTTTCTTGAATTTTATAATGGTTTGATTGTCTATTGCCCAATCAATTCCTAGCAGTGAAGGATATGGATTTGTGTCATCGACAATGTCAATAAATTCAAAGTCGGCATATATTCTTAATCCTTTGACTTCTATAGGAACTTGAGTTATTCTACCAATTGGTAGAACCTTCGACTGGTTCACAAGCCTTAGTTGAATGGGAGACCAGTCCAATCGTGGCTTATTCATGCTCTCTGATGGTTTTCTTGTCAATATGTTAACATCTGATCCAAAATCTAATATGATATAATCCATATCATAGTCTCATATCTGCACAGTAATTCACAGTTCTTAGTCTGTCTTCAATCACTTTTCGACATGATTATCTCTTTTTTCAGGTTGCATGTCATCTGAGGTTTCTTCTATTAGTGTTGTCGGTTTTGCGATATCATCTTTATCATTGATTAGTACTAAACAACTTTTGAAAAATTCTTTAAGCTTACTAACCTTTTTCATTGGTGTCTTTCTGATGAGCTGTTCAAATCATTCACGAATGGCATTGACTTGTAAAGATGTTGAAAATTGATTAGCATCAACAAATTTTGGTCGCACCTCCAAGAATACTTCTTTCTTCTTTTGGACATCTAGCGGAGATTTATTTTGTGCCACGGGTCTCACCTACGGTTATCCTTGCTGTGTAATCTAATCTACACCTATCGCAACACCTCCTCTCATGACTACAACAATGTGAGCTTCTCTTGGTTTGATAGAGATCATCTGAATGTTCTCATTTGGATTTGGATTCTGATTCTGCACCGGGTTGGGATTTACGACAGTTATAGCCTTCCATTTTGCAATTAGTTATGGACACTGTTCAACAGTGTGATCAAATTATTTACAGTATGTACAAGTTTTCATAATACTTTGACAATTTCAAGAACAATGTCTTGGCTTCCCACAATTATAACATGTGACTTGGCCTCTTCCCCGACCAAATCCTCCTTGTTTTTGTCCTTGACCTCTAAAGTTTCCACCCCTCCTTTGTAGAGGGTATTGTTGTTTCCAAGGATACTGATTCTACTAGTATTGTGGTTGTTGATATTGAGTAGGATGATACTGAGGCTTCTCTCACTCAACTTGCATTTTCTCATAATTTTTCATTAAGTAGGTATCCATCATCTTTTCTTGCAGTAGCTGAAATGCTCTGCAGTCCTTTTCACCATGACCTACTGATCTACAAAATTTACAATACAGACAAGCTGGTGTGCTTACAATATTTTGTAAGTACATACATTCTTCGGACTTGTGGCCCATATTCTGGCATATTTTACACCAAGGAATCCCTTGGGTGTTTAATAGATTCAGTGCTCCTGCTGCGATGTAGTTCACGAGCACTGGGAAATTGTCTTTATGGTGTCCATCTGTTCTACATATTTTACACCATAGTTATTCCTGAACTTCCTTCCCTCTCTTAATGTCATGGAGATGCACCGTAATGTTGGCCAACTGCGACAAAATTTGCATCATTCCTGAGCCAGTATCTCTAACCGACAGGGATTCTAATTCCATTGTTATTTCTAGAGCCTCTATCTATGACACAAGCTTCTATTGCACCGACAAGGTTCAGATATGTGGTAAAAAGGCGGCAATAAACCATTCCTTTTGTTATACATCCAACATTTGGAATCTCACTTTGGCCATCAATGTATTAAATCTTTGTTCAAAGTCCTAGAAAAATTATGTTGGTAGCTTCTTAATATCTTTGATTTCAGTGATGCACTATGATTCAGACTTTGGATTTCTGAAATCATCTATCATACCCACTCGAATCTCATTGAGTGTTTTTGGGACAACTCCTACTGGAACGATGGAAAATTTCATATACCAGTCAAGCACATGACCTCACAGAGTCATGATCATCTGTGCTTTCTTGATATTCTCATCCTGGATCTGTTGCACAGTCCACATAGCTTCACAAAGGAACCAATGTTGTTCTGGGTCTTCCAACCCATTTCCATTGAATATTGGTAACTTAATGTCAGCTCCAACCATTGTATTTCTTGTTGGTACAATTTGAACAAAAATTTGGCTAGTCGGACTTCCTTGTCCACTATTTACAACGTTAGTACTACTTGTATTTACAGAAGTACTCGGCGATAAGTCTCTCTATTTAACCTCTGGAGAAATATGTAGTGTTGTAGGTGAGTTGTACCCACGTTCTCGTTCCGGGGCTTTAGTCGACTCTTCTGAATATTCATCTCATTCAGATATCAAATGATATTCCTCTTCTTCATCACAAGATCCTCCATCCAAGTATGATGCAAGTTAGTAGCCTTATGCTTCTCTATTTGTGCTGCAACTCCCTTTTCCTAACAACGTTTTTCTTTTCTTACTAGATATGAATTTTCTTCCGCTTCTTAAAAATCCCGACTCTAGTTCAATTCCACTATCTTCTGGGAACATCTCACTTTAGGGTTTTGCTGAGACATAGCCACTCTATTTCTATACATTTTTGTTACATTCACAGAATACCTTTTTCACATATAAGCATTTTTATCCACGCCTTTAAAGATGATAGGTATCCACTACGTGGACCTTGAATTTTTTTTTCTCTGCCTCACTGTATGAGTTTATTGTGTCAACAAAAAACTTGGTAATATATCTCTCTAGGATACTGTCTGTCCAAAAATATACAATGCTTGACATAGGGTTGCTTACTTATTCCAGTCGTTCAATTAACTGAGGAGTCCACTCCCCCAGTTCTCTGCCTTGAAAATTTCTTTGTTGAGTCACGAACTTAGATAACCATTCATGCAACACAATGGGAAACTCATAAAATAAAATCTCATGAATTTATCTGTAGATGTATCAGCCCAACCACTCTATTGGGTTCCATCGAGATCTTTCACTTTCTTTTTGTGTGAATTCTAACTCTTAGGATTCCACCCAAGCTTGGATCTCTGGTTTTGTTGGTTGCCACAACATATCCCTCACTAGAATCATTCATCTCCTGATAACTGAACCATTTGTTATATTTTTTTTCCTTTCTCCGGGGATCTCGAACCAGGTTCAGTCTCTTCTACATAGCATAACAAATCCCAATATATATGCCCGAAAAAAAAAAGAGCTTAGTCGGCAGCACTTGTGACATAGATGCCATATCACCTGATATATATCTCTAGGATGGGTAACTTCCAGAACCACACTTCCACAGTTGGGTGTGAGGATTTATAGTAACTTGGTTCTACACCAAGGCTCTCAACAAAGTCTAGGGGTGGATTATTTGTGTTTACTGTGCTTCAAAAGCTAGGTTGCGCCCCAACTTCTCTTATACAACTCATTAAATAAACATCATACATGCAACATAATCATATTCAATTAATACAATGTGAACTTCATGCATCTATTCATTTGTAAGCAAACCTACAGTCATTCATTTGATACAACATTTACACATAAATATTAGACACATTCAACATTCACACATATACACAAAATATAACATGGAAACCCATCTGAGCAAAAACCACAAGGTGCTCTTCATCTGGCATGAGGAAATAGATGCACCTTTTGTCTGCGCACTAAGTTGCAGACTCTAATTAATATCTTCTTCTCTACCTTCACAGACTCTTCTTCCCTCTCATGCTCTCTGATCTTCCTTCTATTATCTTCCTGCTTTACTCTACTAGTGATGCACACACATCCTGGATTGAATTGACCTTTCCTACTCTTCTATGCACTCAGTTGCATATGCTTTACTCTGATGCATTTAGCAATACCGAGCCACCAACCAAGAGCTCATGCTTTTTAGCCAATGAGAGTCTAACAATTCAGAGCTAACTGCAAAGATTTACCATAGGGAGAATGTCTAACCCGCATACAAATTTGGTTCCTTCTTTTATAGCCCCCATTACAGAATTGATACAGATTCCATACATACTTGATATAGACTTAATACCGACTCAATATAGACTCAATACAGACTCAATACAGACTCATTTTTGTCACTTTCTTAGCCGACTTTCTATATCCAGCCAACATGCTATCTTTCCTATTCTAGTAACACCTAATCAAGAGGCACTAACAACTTGACTTACAAATATTCCTTCATGAGTGTGGTTTCCACTGGCTCCAGCCGAGATCATACCCACGATTGTTAAGGCATGTCACTTTCTCAGCATTATGTCTTACTGTTGTTTTCCAGCCGTTATGCTACTTGCACGCCTTCTACTGCTGATATTTTGTCGTACCTTCCCCTGTCGCACTCCATCCTTTTGTCATGGCTTCCTTTCTAGCACAGCTTCCTCTTCTGGAGCCTCCTCCTCCTCCTCTTCCTCTCTTTCACTTCCTTTGTCATAATGTCCTTTCTCTTATTTCCTTTATTTTGCTTCCTTAGTTGTAGCTCCTTCTTTTTCTCCTTCAACTCTTCTCCATACTTGGGAAGAGTTCTGCATGAATTCTACCTTACTATCCCTGGGACCAACAAACCACCAACCGCATTAAACACCTATACCACACTGCACAATATGTACCGCACTACAAACCACTACCACTACTAACCACTGCTCATCATTTGATCACTACTCATTAACTAACCATTGTCCACTACATCACATTGCTTAATCAACATGCCCAATCAAGACGTACCTATCAATTTGTTTCTCACATTAACCGACTCAATCAATTTGATTCTAACCAACTGCACACCAAACTCACTCTACTTGAGTCATGTTGATGTATATGTAACTTTGGAATATATTTTACTTGTATTTCTTATATATTGTAACGTGATGTTTATTCCAGGATATACTTGAGTTATGTCATGCCCTAATGTTCCTATCGGGAAGGTCTATCATCTAAACAAGACATGTCAAGTCATTGTGGGTAACCCTCCTATTGTCTAAGGGTTAAAGTCCCCGTAGTCCTGGAGCACTAGGGTTATTAGACTCTTCTAGTATAGGTCGGCCTTGGTAAGGTTTTAGTCATGTCGGGATTAGTATAAATAGAGAACTGGAGTCTCTATTTATCATACAACTCATACACACTCAAGTGTAGCGCTTAGTTGAGGAAGGAGAAGACACTGGGGCTAGAAAAGAAGAAGGTTACTGTTGTCGGGAGATCGCTTACTGTTTTGGGGCTTTTCTATTTTGGTGTTGATTCTATCTCTGAGAAAGTTGCGGGGTTTTCACCATTTATGGTTTCCCCGAGGATAAACACTATGTTCATTATCTCTTGTGTTTGATTGTTGTGCTTGTTATTCTCTCAGTAAAGATCCTAATATAATTCTAGCTTAATGATGAAATTCTAACAAGTCAAACCAACTGCTCATACAACTTAGTCAGTATGAGTCATACCAACTGCACATAATGCAACCTATGCCAATCCTTCTCAATTGAACCAACCTGTACCAAGTTGCTTGTGTACCTATGCCAAATCAATCATATACTTGTGTTAATCTAATCAAGTGCTCTGACATTCAACCAACCCTTCTTACTTGGCCTATTTCATCAAGTAAGAGACACATTTGAGCAACCGAGAAACTTAACATACGGCCAACCAAACTTTATCCAATCACACTCAACTCAATGACACCACAACCAACCTCAATCATAGTCAATAAATACTTTATAGTTAAACATGATAATCCTCAACCAACTAACCTCAACCAAGAAGATAAGACTTAACCAACTATGTCAAAATCAACCAAACTCGTAAACTCTTAGACACAAAATTATTTTTCACTTCACTCAAATCACGTCAACAAATCAAGCAAATAGTCACTTACAATACTGCCAAAGGTTGTCATTAACAGTCAATAACAATCCAACCCCACTTAGGTCAAAGACACAATGATCAACACTTGTAAAACTAGTTTTGAAATAGAACTCTTGGGTTCATACAATAAATTACTCACAATATCTATTACTTACATGTTAACTTCTCATTCAATACTACACTATACAACAGTCAAGATAAACAACAAAATCTATGCCAACAATATCCAAGATAATCATCAAGATCTATTTCGAGATCACATCAATACATATTCCAAGATAACCATCACCATAGCCTCTATAACATATTCAATGAATTCAAATAGATATACCAATATATAGGCTCACATACTAAGACCAAATATGAACTCTATCCATGAGAGACATGTGCCATCACAAGAGAAACCTAGAAGCATGAACCATACCTTTTTGAAGATCACAAGATGAATAAATAATAGATAAACTAAAATAAATTCTTTATAATTTCATCACATAACCCTTGTAACAATATTTCCAATGATCCAATAATTTTGTGATTCTGATTCTGTATGAGAAAGTTATGCCAATTTTAGTGAAGATGCCCAAAACATTTTCCTCCACAAAGTTTCGCACTTTTCTCCAAGAGTTGTGAAATACTAAAAAGAGATTTGATTGATGAACAAATGAAATGTTTGATAGTCTATTTATATAAGTCACAGAGGAAATTTAATAACTCAAACTAGGACTACATGCAGTTCAAATTTACAAATAATTAAATTCTCTTTTGTTTGGTCGACTGGCCCAAAAAGGTGGGGTATACTAACCTTGAAAATTCATATTTGTTCAATCGTAAGAAGTTAGAATATGCTTTGCATATCAATGGAAATGGCTTGATGAGTACTATCTCCCTATGATGGGTTTATTTGAAAATTCTTTGTCTAATACCCTTAAATTCTTTAATTTGTATAGAACATAAAGACTCCACACATAAAGGTGCCAAAGATCATGTTACCTTATGCATAAATTCCAAGGTCAAAATATTTAATGGAAATCATCAAAGGCATGAGGGATTCTATGGTATTCACATCCACAGACTTCACATCAACAAGGAGGAGGGATCCACCATATAATCATCATATGAAGGGTATCAAGGGGTCCAACACCACCAAGAAAGTGGGAACAAAGACTTTTTCAAGAATATCATCATCATATTCAAGGTCTCCACATCATTAAAAACACATACAATTGTTCAAATATATATCTTCATCATAATAAGGGTACCAAAACCCCAAAAGAGGGGTACAAATACATCACCACTAGTTTGCAACACCTTATGGGATTCATATGCATGATCACAAGCCTACAACATGCCAATGACCATATGGCATCCAAGGGCCATAAAACCACCATATGTGTGCGTTCAAGAACCAAAATTCCAAGGACACCAAGGACCCCATAAGAATGGGTTCCAACATACCACCATAAGTGTGGCATTCCAATACCCAAGTCTCCACATGCAAGAGCATTAAGACCTAAGCTCGTGGAATCAAGGATCCAACAATAACTCAACAACCTCAAGACCATCCAATGCAAAGAAATGGGTTCCAACATCAACACATTAAGGGAATTATACACATGAGAAACATTATCCATCCAACAACCAATCAAGAGACCAAAACAAGTACAAGAATAACAACTAGCACAAAGACCAATAACCAAAGATCAATTAGGATCAAGGAACTTGACAATATACTTAAATGGGACCATGATACAACTTGGGGGTACTTGACCGAGTCAATGGGTAACTAAGGATTTTTCCATTATTCTAAGGCCTCCAAGGGCTTCAAGCTTAGGCTTGGGCTAGGCCAAAATGGATCCTCTAACACATACAACCAAAAACTAAACACTAACCCTCAGGGGCTCCACAAGGGGCACCAATGACTCAACAATTGGAATCAATGAAAACTTAATCAACATCGAGCATCATTCTAAGACTCTCAATGTGATATTTTACTAACCCATAGACCGTCAAGTTCCTCAAAGTATACAATAAATTTATGGATGAAATCTTTAAAAGCAACTACGACTATTCTAGAAAAAATAGCAAGAGCATTCTTGAGACCAAAGGGATTTACCATGTATTTGAAGCATCCTCATTTTGTCGCAAAGGTAATTTTGTACTGATATTCTATTGCAACCCTTATCTAATGGTACCCAGAGAATCCATCAGTAAATGAATATACTTCTTATCCTTCGACGCTCTCCAACAATTCATTTGTAAATGAGGCTCGAAATGGGTCATGCAGGAATGCATCATTTAGCTTCGTTAGGTAGACACAGATACGGACTTCATTTGTTTTCTTGTCTTGCACCACATAGGGTTAATTGATTTAGATTCCTCGACAAGTTCTGAAATTCCTACATATAGCATTATGTCTAACTCTTTCTTGACTTTTTATTTATATATCAGATTGATTCTATATGGTCATTGTTTGATAGGTTTTGCATCAGGATTCAGGTGAATCTTTATTTCTCTGAGATCACCAACAATTCTGTATGTCGCAGTCCTGATTTGGTGTTGAGGCCTGGAAAATCGCAGGTAACAACAGTTAGGGATTCTCCCCAATAAATGTTCCCAACTAGCCCGTTACTGTTTGGTATGGGGAATCCGTCTGGTTTACGGTCTAGCTACCATAGGTCAAGTAACAATTGAAATGTTTTACCGGTTACGGCCTGGTCCACCGTGTATATTTTTAGTTTTTTGTGTGTTTAAGGTATGATGTGAAAGTTCCTAACTAAATAATGTAGACGATAGAGATAACAAGGAGGTTCACAATGTGATGCGTAGGTTCTTACCTCTCGTCTTACCTCTCTCGCATCTAAATCACAAACAACAAGAAACTAACTAAGACTTATTAACCTATCCCTAGGGAGAAAAACTATCATTAATGGTGAGTAATGTATTTCAATGCATGCATTAGGAAAGATCACAGATAGCTGTTAAATGTTTCAGAAGACATGAACATCAATAGAGATATAAACAACAATATAGCCTATTGTTAATTACAACCTTCATTACTCAAAATGGAAATTTCACAGAGTAAACCAGAGTACATTCATAACATGAAAAGAAATTCAATGAGTTAGAATGATCTCACAGTTAATGGAAATAAGCTGAAAATGAAATAGTTCACATTCAACTAGTCCATAGCAAAACATTTGAAACATTCCACAAAACTTTCTCCAACAGAAACATGTAACTCTTTATTGTAAAATGAAATAGTTCTTCTTACAATACACTCTAAAAAATGGTCCAGAAAGAATTCCTTTCTCCATCTAAACTTTCCTATATTTATACAAAAACAAAACCCTTGGGCTGCCCCTCAATGACTTTTGAGCTTCCCCAACCTTTCATTTTCCAAAATTTTGTCTCGTAGCATGTGCACATAATTAATACAATATATTACATTTTAAATCAATTTTTTTTTAGAATACTTTATGAAGAGGGGCCATCTTGGTCGTTGATGAACTTCTTCCATGCCTAGGCCTCTACAATTTTTCCCTTTCCACCCATAGTGGTTATTTTTTGCTTAAACCTATTTTTTAGGGCGGTTATGTTATTTGCACTTCTGAATGTTTCCTCGTCCTTGTCCCAAAAGTTGGTATATTCAAAATGAATGCTTTCCTCCTTGCAGTGATTTGCTACTTTATTTTGGGAGTCATTGCTGTGAAAATCATTTCACCAAAATGGAAATGCTCCAGCTCCTGAACAAATTCTGCAGTTTGTTTTACCTTTAAAAACTTATAACTTCCAATCCAAAAAGGTATTGCAGGATATGCTTCCTTTTTATGTTCGAACAGAAAATTTCCCACACCATCAATATAGACCTACCTAACTGCCTCCTTGTGTAGTACATAATCAGTGGCATACCTAGGGAGTAGTGAAGGGGCTCTGGAACCACCATACATGCTTATATACAAGCCTTCCTCGGTCAAATAATAATCTCCGTACTCCTTGATGACGTTGAATTCTTCTTCAGACATGCAGTTGTATTTAGTCAAGAAAATTAGGGTATACAAGGGCATGATGAAGTGTTCATAGATTTCCCTGTAATAGATATAATATTTATGGGCCCATAACAATCTATATGCTATGTACACTAGAGTCCTATCCCTCTCCTAGTTACATCTCAAGGTTGGAAAAGACTGAGTACACAGTATACAGTCAATCAGGATAGAGCTCATGTAGAACTCTGATTTCTTTTGGGACACCCCTCCCAAGGTTGCGGATATGCATGATGAGAGGATATTTGACACTATGTTTGACCAATTAAATATGCTTCCTTGAGTAGCCACATAGAAGATAATTGGTATCCATCCTATCTTGAAGCTCTTCCCGTGAACTCTACCAAAAATCCTATTTAGCATCAGTGCAATGAATCTATAGGGAGTATGGAGAGTATAGGTATCATACTCTCCGGAAGGTCTAGTATGGAAGTTTTTTCCCGGTTTCATCATTCTTTTAACTATTTCTACCAGATCCATAGTTGTCTCTTTCAACCAGATTTATGTCAAGTAAATCTGGGCAGAAGGCAGATGATATGCCATAGAGACATATGCAGGGCTATATGCAGCGTAGCCCTTCTTAATAGTATTTTCAAGAATCATTGTAATTACATCTTCCGTAGGAAAAATCCAACCTATCACCTCTGAATAAGGGAACAACTCAGGTCTTGTGGCTACTTTCATGAGAGCTGATTTCTCAATGTTTGCATAAATGGTTAGTTCTTCGAATCCTACATTAGGTACGTTCTGATTGGAAATCATCCTGTATATCTCTCCCCATTTGTAGTCCGGTTCGACCCCAGTGGAAGCTTTGGTATCTTCATATATATACTCAACCTTGTTGATGATCTCAACCTCAGGTTCTCCTTCAACGATAAGAGCCTTTTTCTTTTGTCTTTTCGACATATTTTCTTTGCAACAATCACCCTATCACAAACACAACATGTTCTTAGACCCATTGAGCTTTTAGCAAGTGTTTTAACAATAAACAAAAATTGTATCAATTTTTTTACCTCCCCCATGTTAGCACTCAGAATGTACCCAGGTTGTAAAAGGTACACCCCGAGGTAATAGCAAAACCACTTTAGGAAGATATTGGTATTCTCTCCCAGAGAGGGATCTCTCAACATGAACTTTACAAATTGCAAGACCAAACGGTAACAATATTTAAAGGTTTATTTATTTGGTTGAAACAATCACATATCCATTGGGCAACAGAGTCATATACATATAAAAAGATTCCCAAAATGCATACACAGGATTTTTCAAAGGCAAGATAATCACATAATTGCAGTCATTTCATTTGTCAGGGTGAAAATAGAAGACATGAGGGAACAGCCCATCAATACAGAGCGTCTAAGACGAATTCCATATCAACTTTAGTAGAAAATATCATATAATACCTGAAACGATGAATAGAGCATAAGCATATGAATTCTAAACATCAAACACTATGTTCCAGATATGACAAAAAAACAGAATGGAGCGTTACACAGGGAAAATTACAAATCACACAGAGAAAGAAAGCACGGACTGCAATGTCAATGATACATGAATCTCTGAAAAAGAACTCTCATGCATTCATTTTGGTAAAAAATAAGATAGATATGTTCTCCACAAATTACTTCATCTGATGGGTTCCAACCCCCATCTCATAAAAGAGATACAAATTTATAGATCAAACAATAAGTCTGCCTCCAGCAGATCAATAACAGAATGACCGGCATAAATTAGAGTTTGTAACCGAAATCCTACACCACTAGGAAGTTGTTACAATTCCATTCCTAACCGATCACAAAGTATGAATCAACTGAATAACAAACTTGGGCCTAACAGCTTCCACGTCTTCGCCTCAACAGCTCCATGCCTTTGCACCATCAGCTCCATGTCTTTGCAACATCAGCTCCATGTCTTTGCACCATCAGCTCCATGTCTTTGCCCTGTCAGCTCTTTGGTACCATGACACCTGTTCTTAGGAGGGAACGATAAGCTTTGTTTTCCCAAACCTCTCGACAGCTTTCCACTGCTCCGCACTTGGGGTGTCGCACTCCATCATCTCTCTGATGGTCACCTCGAGCTCCATATATGTTTCATAAGATTTCTTGGGTAACCTGGCTCTGATGACGGTGAACTTCTTTAAGACTTTGAAATCTTCCGCTAATATGTCCACAATAGTTTTCCCTGACAGGATCTTTTCCAAGCTATTAAATTTCGAGTGATCCATGCGAGCCCGGACAAGCAGCTGATGATAATGTTCCGGTGAGCGCAACTGACCCTCTTCGTCCCAGAAAGATGGCAATCCGTCTTCGAACAAATCTCTAAACTCCTGTCTGAACTCTTTGACTTGCACGACCAACTCATCGGACTTGTCTTGGACAGTCTTCATCAACTGGTGCTTTTGGATGATCTTCTTTGCAGACAACACTATTGAGATTCGGTCTTTTATGCCCATGTCGTGCAGCTTTTGGTACGATAGTGAGTTCAGGAAATTTAATGTATTTTGGGCTGTGGAGAGGGGTCTTCTCGCCATGTGTTCATTCATGAGCTTCAGTTTTTGCTGAGCCAACTCTGTCACTGTACACAAATCATCAATAAAACTCAAGTAATGTCGAAACTTAGTAATCTCTATAGTAAGGGTATCCCAAATAATATGCTTCGCCCCTTGAAGGGGGACCTTCCCAATGCATTTCTCCTTTAGCTCCCCGAGCTTCTTCTGCAATTGATTCTTTTCCTGCAAGATCTGTCTTTTGCTTTCACTTATTTTGATTAATTCGGCCTTTACCTTTTCATTCTCAGTCATCAACTCTCGGATTTCCTCATCTTTTAAACTTACATGGGACATGGACACCAACAGGTCATCAGCAGAGAAACTATCCAATGGTTTGCCTATTTTCACAATGGAGAGACCCTCATCAGTGGGGGTTTGACTCATCAGCTCCTCCATGATTTCCTTCTCGTCATTTTGGTCCTTTTCCAACATGGATATTTGGGACAGCAGTTCCTCCCTTTCGACCTACCATCTGCATTTTTCCTCCTGTAGCTCGACGGCCTTCCCTTTGTATTCCATCATTTCCTGATGGATTTTCTCCTTTTCTTCTTGCAAGGCCATCAGTTAGGCCGATTGGACGTGTTCTGAATCGGGGATCTTTAGTTTCTTCTTGAGGACCTGTAGAGCATTGTCTTTCTCCTCTAACAACTTCTTGACAGCCTGGGTACTGTCAGAGCTAGCGATGTCCGTTTGCATTTTTCTGATTTGAACGACATTGGCTTTGTTCTCGACCTTTTCGTGCTTTAGTTGAACTTCCAACTTGTCTACCAACACTTGCAACTTACTTATCCTCATCATGGCCTGCAACAGGTCTGAATATAGAATGTCACTGGTTTGCTTATGCAACTGAATCTTGTCTGGAATACTGATTTTGTCCAGACGGATTTCTATCTCAGACATTTTCTTATCATTCACAATGGCCATTTTGAAAGTATTTTTCTCAGCATCCCTAGCAGTAACTAGGGATGTTTTAGAACTGTACAGGTTCCTTACTTTAGGGAGCAGATTTCGTGTTTCCTCCAGGGTCTGCTTCCTCTTTTCTAGGTAGCTTGTCTTGAGCTCTTGTTTTGATTTGAACAAGGGACCAGATTCTGGGCTGTTAACGTCACCTTCTGAACCTTTAAAAGAAAACTGACTGACCTGTACGGTCTTGATGGGGACCAAGGCAATCTTTTTGGAAACACTGGGCATCTCTTCGTCCACCATATCACCTCCTTTGAGTAGCTTTTCCTTCTTACGGGATGTCTCTTCGTCCACTTCCATATTCTCGGCCTCTGCCAAACTCCTCTTGACCGCAACACTGACACCCTCTGTGATTTGGATCTCTGAACGAGATGCGGGATGTGTCTCTGTCTCAGTTTTGGACTCATCAGTGAATTGCAGCAAATTAGCCATTCCAGCTAATCCTTCAACAGCTTGATGCTCAAACGGTTTGTTTTTGTTTGCTTGCTTTCTCAATGATATCACCTGGTGGGGGTCATAGTTCATATTTACATCCTTTACTAAATCCATATTATCCATCAATATATCTATACATGCCAGGGCACCTTTGCCTTTAAAAATGAAAGGGCCGACTTTAAATGGAAATTTAATATTCAAAGATTTTCTGAAAGCACCGAAATGCTCCTCCTCTGATAACAACCTTTGCCTCATAAACTCTAGAGCAAAAATCCTTGGGGTCAAAAAGGAAGGCAACCTATAAGGCTGACCTGTAAAGCCATACACTCTCAAGACAGTATAATCTCTGTACAGAAACCAGTCTCCCACCCGCCCCTCGGGTGAAGACTGCATCAAACATTTCATTTCATCAAGGACCCGGGGCAATTCTTGATCAAACAACATCCTGTATGTTTCGGACATGATTGAATTGGCAAATTCGATCAGGTTGATTTGCTTTGGCAAATCAGAAGAGGATAGAGTACTTGTGAACTTCAATTCTGTAACATTAGAACATAATAACATGTTAAGCAGGTGTGTTTGAAACCTAAAAAACTGGACCTTGGAAAATTCAGTCAACTGGAGGTGGATCGCTTCGGCCAGATATTCGTCTAAATTAAGCACAGGAACTGACTGGGACTCGGGACTTAAGGAATTTACTTTTAGCAGGAAACCAAGGATAACACCACCTATATGACAATCGTCATCTAGACCTAACACTTGACAAACCAAAGAAATTACCCACTGCACTTCAGTTCTAAAAATGTGCAAGGGGTAGGGCAAGGTAAGGCCTTCAAGGGACTGACCTTCCTTTAGGATACTTGACAGGAATCGAGAGCGAGCGTCATCGTTGCAAATTTTAAAAAACTTGGCAAGGACAGACTCATTTACAGACTCATGGTTCATAGGGTAATTTTTGGGTAAACTAAGATTTTCCCTAATGGCCGAAGCATCAATTTTACATAGTATCTTCGACGCTGACCAACTCACAATGACTCTCTGAGAGGGAGAATAATTTACGGCGCACCATTCAGCAAATTCAGGGAAGTGGAGGGTTTTCTCCAGGGCAAAAAAGTACAAAAAATACTTGCATACATTCAGAACTTCATTCCCTTGCGAGAAACAAGACCACAGCCTCTCTTTGCTGCCTGACACACTTCCTGTAGACAAGAAAGGATCGCAGACACCCCTGTGTCTATCTACCAAGAATTCTTCTCTTTCATCCGGGACCCGACCAGACACAGAGGCTTCACCTTGTTGATCCATTTCTTAATTTATAATGATAATTGAGCGAAGGAATTACAGGATTAAGGTCCTACCTGGCTCACTATGGAGGTGTGTGTTCGGAATGCGCCTGGTACTGACAACTGGAAGCGCCCAAATCGACAGGTCCTTTTCGCCGGGTCCCAAGCAATAAAATAATCGCTGGAGAGGTCAATTTTGCCTGTATAGGACACCCCCATTTAGACATGTGGGAAGCATTTATTTCTGCAACCGCTACTTATCTCTAATAGTCGTGCATCTTTCTCCTCCAGGTTCATTTCCGACCGTTGATCTCTTCTGTGCAAATTCCTGGCCTTCGGATCGTACACCACGTGTGCTTTTCCGCCGAGCCATCTGACTTTATCTACCGTGCAACTCTGGGTCCCGGAAACATCTACAGCCGTCGATCTGATCTCCCTTTATAGGCGGGCCATTGGATCATGTGGCGCCCATCCAATTCCGCTGGGCTCCTTCGCTTTATCCGTCGAGCAACTTTGATCAGCGGTATTTCTCCCAGCCGTTGATGCGATATCCCTTCAACTACGCACCGTCGGATCTTCAGTCGCATACCCAATTCCGCTTTGCACTCCAGGATTATCCGCTGTGCTAGTTCGACCTCCGGGATCATTGTTAGCCGTTGATCTATTACCCTCCGATCTCCAACCGTTGGATCGGGAAGCATATAATGAGTTCCGCCGGGTGGCTCAAAGGTTATCCCGCGTGCATGTTCATCTCCCAGAAACCAAAATAGCCATCGATCCATGCTGTCTTTAATCCTCGGCCGTCGGATTTACCTCCACGCATCCCTTCCGCTGGAAGCTCTGGTGTTTATCCGCCGCGCAGGTTCCGACTGCGAAATCAATCCCAACCGCCGATGTTATCCGATTCCGTCCCTCCACCGTCAGATCGAGAGGAATATATGTGATTCTGCCAACTCCCATTTCTTTAACTAACTTGCACTTTCTCCTGGCGGATTGGTTATGAACCACAAATCATCCCCGAATCAATTTGTAACCCTTGATTTGTGTAGGTGGCTAAAAGCTCAAACTTTTGCTATCTTCCTCGCATGTTTTGAAAGGAGGAGGGAGTATTAGCCATGGATTGGCTCCTTCTTTCGATCACAGCCTAGGATTTTTGTTAACTTGGCTGCTCTTTTAGACCATCACGTCACCTTTGTATCATATCTTTGAACCAAAGTATTTAAATAGCACAATCTTATCCCCTCCCATGATCTTATATTGCTTTTGTTCAATACAGGTGCTAACACCCCATATGCATTCTAAAAAATAAACTACCCACATCATTCAATGCATGAAAATATTGACAAGGCAAAAGAAAATCTTATAGGTTGTGGCTTAAAACCGCCTAAGTCCACTATCTGTAAAATCCACAACCCCAAGAGAAAACAAAAATTCTCTATCTTAACCCGATCTGCATTTGAACTAATCCAATATCACATAAAAGTATGAATCACACTATTCCTATTGCTAGTCTTCAACAATAAACTTCAAAGCATTAGACCCTATACAACGCTCTTCTTGTCGGAAAAACCCTAACCTGACCAAAAATGGAAAACCTCCGCAGTCCCAAGGAAAATGTAAGTGTAAGCAAGAGTTTAACACCCTCTGGACGACTATGGACAACCAAAAGAATGGGTGGTGCAGACAGTGAAACGCTTATCTACACCGTGCCCTAATATTTCGTACTAGATCAAAAGAATTCATTACGGCTCAACAATCACGCAGCCTTAAAATATTCCTGCTAAAGAAAACTGTAAACAACTAGCTCTTCACCCTCAAATAAAACACATGCACACCGCAAAGACATACATCCCTTTATGCGGACAAACCTAACTAGGGAAAACCTAACCTGGGAAAAACCAAAGGTTCCAAATCGACCAATAAAAACAAAACAACAAGGCCATGTTTCACCTACCTGGAAAATAGCAATGTAGTCGACGGGATAACCAAAATATTCACGGTGGAAACGCTAGCGAATTGAGTTCAAACAGTTGGACATGTGAATCGCTACAAACAACAAGGATTGGAGCAACGACTAGTTCAAATACAGATAAAAAATAAAATATTGCTCCCCTACTTATATATATAAACCTCGGTGGAAACTATCGGTGGGACAAAACCCTATCGGCAGTCACTTCCTAAGTCAATCGGAAGAGAAGTATGGATGGTAGCCGAAATAGTGGGCGCAAAAACAACTATGGGCCTGGGAGACTTTATTTTTCAAAACATCGGTCATCGTAACTCTAAGTGCTAAGTATTGGAACTTCAAAACCAACATCCTTCGTAGTGTCGGCAATGTAAAAATGTATTTTCGTGACTCCACATTTTAAAAAAAGGTATCAGAATTCGGAGCATCGAAGTTCTAAGGCATCGGCGAGGAAACAACTAACTTTCAGAATGATAGCTCGGATGACAGCCACAACGGCGGATGCAAACTAACTGTGGACCCGCGATAACTTTTAAGTCTGTCAGCATCGGCACCACTAAGCACTATGTGCAGAGCCTCAAGACTAAACATCTTCCGCAATGTCGGCAGCATAAAAGACTAATGCTCTAGCTCATTCTTGACATGCCTCCCAACAGTGATGAAAAGGTCACCAACAATCAAAATGTTAAGCTTGAAAATAAAAGAAAAAGAATCCATGGTTTTTGATATATCGGCTGGGGAATATGAAGTATCACCGACGAGGTAGAGTATTCAACCTCCGCAACGTCGGAAAGAAAGTTTACTATGCTTTAGATATCGGAAGGATAGCCAACTAATCTTCCAACAAAAAATATCAAGTTTTAAGCAAAAACCTGAACTTCCAGGGCAGATTTAGTGAAACCAAAAAAAAAATCCTAGGCTAGATCTAATAGAAGCAAATCAAAAGGAAGGCCCTAAAATTTAAAATTTTGGGAAAAAGGTTGCAGCTGCAACATATGGATATGGTTCTTCCTCTTCTTCTCCTTCACATATAATACAATATTCCTCCTCTTCATCATAGGATTCTCCATCAAGATATGGTGCCAAATCTTAGTCCTTTCTTTGAGTCACATTGCAACTTCCTCTTCTGATCGCACTCCTTCTTCTCTTTCTCGATTTAAATCTTCTTCGACTCTTCAGGAATCCACCCTCTTCTTTAGTATTGCTATCGATAGGAAACATATCATCTTATTCTTGTCCATTTTGCTCAAATATTTCTTGCAACATTACCCAAAGTATCCGCGAACAAGGATTTATTTGTCTGAATATATCCTCAAGATCCCCTTTTCACATACCAACATCTTTATCCACAGTTTTAAGGAGTTCAAGTAGTAGCCTTGAGGTTTCTAGAAGAAATCTCTTTCTATTTCATTATATGATATTAGAGTACTGATTGCAATATCAGTAATATATCCCTTCATAATGTTATCAACCCATAAGTCAACATCCCTAGATATAGGATTACTAACTCTTTTCAACCACTGGATTGGTTGAGGACTCCACTGAGTGGGTTCTTTGCCTTGAAATTTTTTTCTCTAAGTTGCTAGCTTCAAAAACCATTCATGCAACATAATGATAATTTCACTAAAGAAAATCTCAACAATATATGTGTAAATATATCTTTCTAACCAGCCTATCTGACTTAGTTGTGATCCTTTACTTTCTTTCTATGCAAACTCTCTTTCTTTGCAATCAACCCAATCTTGAATTTATGGTTTCTTCGGGTGCCAAAACATATCCCCATCACAATGATTCAATTCATGGGAAAATAACCATTTGTTGGATTCGTTTCTGCTGACCCACTTTCATACTCCTTTGTCTGTCAACAAATCCCAATATATTGTCCCGACAGAGTGTAAATGCATCAACAACACCTGCGACGCAAGTGAGTTCTCACTCGATATATCTATGGGGACTGCAAGAACTAGGTTTATGCATTTATGGGAGGGGATTCCTTTATCATAGCATGATTAGGCCACTCAACCGAAACTAAGGGATATACTTTTGTCGTCATACATACATCATAGAGTAAGGAACGATCTATTGATACACATAGAAATCATATATAGATGCATATCAATCAATATTCCACAATATTATATTACTATATGTTTGACAGACTCATAAAGATTCATTCACAGTAGACACAGACAACAAAGACACACATTTAACGTGGAAACCCATACGATAAAAACCACAAAGGCTCTCTTCATCTGGAATGACTGATATTTTAAACGCCTTTGGTCTGTGCACATAGCTTGTAGACCTCTCTTAGGATCTTCTTTACAGTAGATGAGGTTTTTGCATTTCTCATGCTCTCATGTCTTCCTATATCTCTTCTTAGTCTAGTTCAAACCAATCTCTTTTTCCCTTCTCCTATTCTTGTCATTTGCACACAAATTGGATCGACCTTATATACTTTCTGTTGATGTATATGTAACTTCAGAATGTATTCAGTTGTATATTTCATGTATTGTACCCCGATGTTTATTTCGGAAAGTATCTGTAATGTAATTGAGTCATGTCATGCCTCGATGTTCCTATTAGGATATTCTATATTGTAAACAAGTCATGTCAATTTATTGTGGGTAACCCTCCTATTGATCAAGGGTTAAAGTCCCCGTAGTTCCGGGGCACTAGGGTTATTAGACTCTCCTAGAGAAGTCATCCCTAGTAGGGTTTAGCCAAGTTGGGAATTAGTATAAATAGAGAGATAGCCTCTCTATTTAGTACACACTCACACACACTCAGTTGTAGTGCATAACTGAGGAAGAAGAAGACACTGGGGCTAGGAAGAAAGAGGTTACTGCTGTCGGGAGATCATCTTACTATTTTGGGGTTTTAATTTTGGTGCTGATTCTATCTCTGAGGAAGTTGCGGGGTTTTATCCATTTATGGTTTCCCTGAGGAAAAACATTGTGTTCATTGTCTCTTGCGTTTGATTGTTGTGCTTGTTATTCTATCAGTTAAATATCATAACATAATGCTAGCTTGAATGATAAATTCTAGCATGGTATCAGAGCTAACCTGAGAAGAAGACATTGTGCAGCTACGGGAACTAGGGATTCCTACTTTGTGGATCTCTCTCCATATATTTTCAGCAAAAGAAGGTTGGAATAACTCTCCTCCCTAGGGTGCATCTTTCTGTCAAAGCAAAATCCAATTCTGAGGTTTTTCAGTTTTGGACCCGACACTATTGCCGAAAATTAGGGCCTTCCATAGAAGTGGAATTTTTCAGTGAGCCCAGGCCTGGATTGATCTCCTCCTCAAAATCGAAGTTTAGAGATCAATATTAAAACATTTGGTTGGACAGAACTCCGAAAAAGAAAAACACTAATCTGCTCCTGAACCAGCACTACAGAAATTTAGCTCCAAATCTAGATCTGACATCTTGACCTGGTAAGATCTAAATCTTTTGTATTTCCATTTGAGGTTCTCAGTTAAGATGCCTCATCATACCAAGCTTTATGAAAATCTTGAGGGAGATGATAACTTCCGAGCCTGGAAGTATAGTATCTCCCTGGTCCTGGAAGAAAATGAGTTGGACTCCTATATCAATGAGGAAGTTCAACTTCTAGAGGGAGATGAGGCTAAGGCCTTACACAAGAAGAAGTTGGTTATGGAAAAGAGGATCATTCTTGATTCAATCAAGGATCACCTCATACCACAGGTGTCCTCCCTAAAGACACCTAAAGCTGTGTTTGATGCCCTAACCAAATTATTTGAAGGGAAGAACATAAAATGGAAGATGACTCTGAGAAACCAACTGAGGAATGTAAATATCCAGAATGCTGAGAGCATCCAGTCTTACTTTACAAGAGTCTCTCAGATCAAGGAATAGCTGGAAGCAGTAGATGAAGAAGTGGAGAATGCAGAGGTTGTGATGACCATCTCGAATGGTCTCCCTAGATCACGGGACTCCTTTATTCAATGGATATGTGCCAGAAAGAAGTTAGTCAAGTTAAGTAGTCTATGGGAAGACTTCTCTCAAGAAGAAGCTCGGATAGCGGCTTGAGAAGAAAAGATCGGAAGTGAAGATCAAGCCCTCACAGTTCATTCCAAGAAAATCAAAATAACTTCTCATCATTCTAGAGGTAAGAATTTCTATAAAACTAACTCTAGAAAAGATTTGTCTAGAAGCAGATGTTATACATGTGATGAAGTAGGACACTTTACAAAAGATTGTCCTAAAAGACAAAATAATAAAAAAGGGAAACAAGAGAAGACATCATGCTCATGCTACAGAGCATGATGAACCATCCAAGAAAAGAACCAGATATGAAAGTTAAGATTCTTCAAGTGATGAAGAATATGTCTTGATTTATTCTCTCATAGGAAACATCACACATGGAAGCAATGATTGGCTTATAGACAGTGGCGCTTCCAAACTAATGACAAGATTCAAAGAGTCCTTTGTAAAACTTTCAGAACATGAATCACCTCACAAGGTGAAACTTGGAGATGACTACCAGTATCCAATAAAAGGTAGTGGGGAATCCTCCTATAAGCTAGACTCTAGAAAGTTTATGAAGATGCAAGATGTATTGTTTGTACCAGGACTCAAGAAGAACCTTCTCTCCATATCTGCATTAGATGCAAAAGGCATGAGGGTTGCATTTATAGATGGCCAAGTTATCATGTGGCCAAAGGGAAATACTATTAATGATGCAGTAGTGATTGGGGAACAAAAAGGAGGTCTATACAAATTGGAGGGCCATCCAGAACAAGCCTTGGTCCATGACACAGTAGAGCCAAATGAACTTTGGCATAGAAGGCTTGCACATGTGCATTGCAGAGCACTACCACTTGCAAGAAAAGATGTTGAAGGTCTTCTAGAAATTCAAGCAAAACATGATGGGTTCTACAAAGGATGTGTGAAAGGAAAGAATACAAAGAAGACATTTCCAAGTAGTGAGAGCAAAGCAAAATGAATCTTGGATATCATCCACTCCGATGTATGTTGTCCAATGTCATCAAGCTCACTAAGCGGGTATGTATACTATGTTTCTTTTATTTATGAATTTTCTCGGAAGACATGGATTTACTTCATGAAGAACAAAGATGAATTATTCAGCAAGTTCAAGGAATTCAAAGCCTTGATCAAGAATCACACAGAAAACAAGATCAAGAACTTTCAATCAGATAATGGTGGAGAATTCACATCAAATGAATTCAAAGAGTTATGCAAAGACTCAGGGATTAAGAGGGAGTTTTCCACTCCTTATAATCCACAACAAAATGGGATTGCAGAAAGGAAGAACAAAACTATCATAGAAGCTGCAAGAGCTATGCTTCATGATCAAGATATTCCTATGCATCTATGGGCAGAAGATACCAGAACAACGGTGTATGTACATAACCATACTCCACATAGAGTACTTGAGAACAAGACACCTGAAGAAGTCTTTTTTGGAAAGAAACCAGAAGTCAGCCATCTTAGAATATTCGGTTGTCCAGTGTACATACACATTCCAAAAGAGAAGAGGACTAAATTAGATCCTTCAGGAAAGAAGGGTATATTTGTGGGATACTTTGAAAGCTCGAAGGATTACAGAATATACTTCCTAGGATTCAATAAGATTGACATCAGCAGGGATGTGACATTTGATGAAGAATCAGCTTACAACAAATCCAGAAAGAGATCTATTGAAGAACTTGAAGAAGCAGAAGCACCGAGAATTCATGATACAACCATGAATGAAGAAGCTCAAGAAGAAGATAGAGAATCTGAAGAACCTCAAGAACCTGTAGATCCACCTCAGGAGAATAATCCTCACAAGAGGAAACCTGCTTGGGTACGAGAAGCTATCCAAGGTGCGGAAAGATATGGGGCTCTGGAAGAGAATCATAGAGAAAGAAAGAGGACTAGATCCTACTCTGGGTATGTATCATTACTATGTGATTTCATTGATAAAGAACCTTCCAATTATGAAGAAGCGACAGAACAGAAAGAATGGAAGGATGCTATGATTGAAGAATATCAATTGATCATGAAGAATGATGTTTAGGATGTTGTCCTAAGACCATAAGGGAAGTTAGTTGTAACTTCCAAATGGATCTACAAGATCAAGCATGCTCCATATGGTAGCATAGAGAAATATAAAGCAAGATTTGTTGCTCGTGGTTTCTCCCAGAAAGAAGGAATAGATTATGAAGAAACTTTTACACCTGTAGCTAGATACACTTCCATCAGATCAGTACTTGCTCTGGCTGCAGTGATGAAATGGACGATACACCAAATGGATGTCAAGAATGCTTTCTTGAATGGTGTAGTAGAAGAGGAAGTGTATGTGGAACAACCACTTGGTTTTGAGACACATGACATGGAGTCTCATGTATGTAGATTGAAGAAATCCCAATACAGTTTGAAACAGGCACCTAGGACATGGTACGGTAGAATTTATAGCCTTCTATCCAATTTGGGATTTACCAAGTGTAAAGCAGATTCCAACCTTTACTACAAGGTTGAAGATGGCAACCCAGTGATGCTCCTACTGTATGTAGATGATTTGTTTGTAACAGGTATGGATGGGTTGATTTCTGATATGAAGAGAAAGCTTGTTGCCGAGTTTGAAATGAAGGACTTGGGTATGATGCATTATTTTCTAGGCATGGAGGTGTGGCAGAATGCAGATGGAATTTCCCTAGGACAAGGGAAATATACGGTAGAGATCTTGAAGAGATTCAGGATGATGGACTGCAAGGCCATGACCACACCTATGACATCGAACCTGAAGCTGTTGAGTGATGCTTCATCAGAAGCGGTTGATGCCACGATGTATCATCATATGATTGGGTCCTTAATGTACCTAACAAACACGAGACCAGATATTTGCTTTTCTATGAACAGCTTGAGCCAGTTCTTGACAGATCTGAGACATGTTCACTTGATTGCTGCAAAGCATATTCTGAGGTACCTGAAGGGTACAGTTGATTATGGGCTCAATTATGATGCGAATCAGAAGATTAACCTGGAGGGTTATGTTGATTCAGACTAGGCAGGTAGTGCCATCAATAGGAAGAGCACTTCAGGGTGTTGCTTCAGTAGGAAGAAATCCTATGTGGCACTGAGTACAGCTGAAGCAAAGTATGTTGCAGCTTGTTCAACAATTTGTGAGGAAGTATGGCTGAGGAAGCTACTGTCTAATTTATTTGATCTTTAGCTGGATGCTACTTGTATATATTGTGACAACCAAAGTTGTGTGAAGTTGTCGGAGAACCTGGTGTTCCATGACAAGTCGAAGCATATTGAGATCAAGTATCACTATATCAAGGATATGGTGCAGAGAGGAGTAGTGAAGCTCCAATATTTTGCGACGGACAAATAGATAGTTGATGTGTTGACAAAGCCATTGGCCAGAGTGAAGTTTGAGTATTTCAAGGAGAAGCTTGGTGTTCTCCAGATCAAGATTCCCCCCAAGCAAAAGTGATGATTCCATGAGCCATTCTGACATTGTGAGAGGATTGGTTCCTTCCATGGTTAGATGTAAGGGCTGAGCCATTCTGTCATGGTGAGAGGATTGGTTCCTTCCATGTCAGATATGAGTGCTGGCCATTCTGATGCAACTGTAGGATTGGTTCCTACATGATCATATGTAAGGGCTATTGCCATTATTTAAATGGAGTTACCTGGTCATTTAATAGGAAAACTTAGTCTAGGACTGAGGGCCATTCTGATATGACTGTGAGATGTGTTCTCACATGATCAAATATGAGTGCATGGCCATTCTGATGTGATTAAGGGATGTGTTCCCACTTGGTCAGATGTAAGGGCTACTGCCATTCTGCAATGGTGAGACGATTGTTTCCTTCCATGTTAGATGTGAGTGCTGACCATTCTGACTTAAGGTCAAATGTAAAGGCTACCGCCTTTTTGCCATGGTGAGAGGATTGTTTCCTTCCATGTCAGATGTGAGTGCCGACCATTCTGACTTAGGGTCAGATGTAAGGGCTACTGCCTTTCTGATGAGTCAAGGTCAGATGTGAGTGCCGACCATTCTGACTTAGGGTCAGATATAAGGGTTAATACCATTCTATGAATGGAGGAACTTGGTCAATTACCAGGAACCCTCAGTCGAGGACTGAGTGCCTTTCTGACGAGTCAAGGTCAAATGTAAGTGCTGTGCCTTTCTGACAAGTCAAGGTCAAATGTAAGTGCTGTGCCTTTCTGACGAGTCAAGGTCAGATGTGAATTCTAGCCATTCTGACTTAGGGTCAGATATTAGGGCTACCAAAGACCTACAAGGAGGTAGGCCTACAACCAGCATGAAAAGGGTTGGCTCTGTAGAACTTCCTTTGATGAGAAGAATCATGAGATAGCACATATGATGATAAACCAGTGATGATCCAGATCGAGCTATGATTCAGATCCAGTTATGATGTCTTTGAGATGATCTAGATCGAGTGATGATCTAGATTGAGTGATAATCCAGATCCAGCAGTGATGATCTAGATCCAGTGATGATAACCTCGTGATGATCCAGATCGAGTGATGATGATCCAAATTGAGTGGTGATCCAGATCCAGTGATGATGATCCAGATCAAGTAATGATCCTAATCCAAGATGAAGATGACTTGAAGATGAAGATAACCTGAAGATGAAGATGACTTGAAGATGCAGATGACGAGATGATCCTAAGAAGAAGACCGGTGCTGAAAAATTGTGTCGAAAGAATACCTTCCTAGTTAAGAGGGAGTGTTGATGTATATGTAACTTCGGAATGTATTCACTTATATATTTCATGTATTGTACCCTGATGTATATTCCAGGAAGTATCTATAATGTAATTGAGTCATGTCATTCCCCTATGTTCCTATCGGGATATTATATAATGTAAACAATTCATGTCAAGTCATTGTGGGTAACCCTCCTATTGATCAAGGGTTAAAGTCCCCGCAGTTCCAGGGCACTAGGGTTATTAGAATGTCCTAGAGAAGTCAGCCCTAGTAGGGTTTAGTCAAGTCAGGAATTAGTATAAATCGAGAGCTAGCCTCTCTATTTAGTACACACTCACACACACTTAGTTGTAGTGCATAGCTAAGGAAGAAGAAGACACTGGGGCTAGGAAGAAAGAGGTTACTGCTATCGGGAGATCATCTTACTATTTTGGGGTTTTACTTTTGGTGCCGATTCTATCTCTGAGGAAGTTGCGGGGTTTTCTCCATTTATGGTTTCCCCGAAGAAAAACACTGTGTTCATTGTCTCTTGTGTTTGATTGTTGTGCTTGTTATTCTCTTTGTTGAAGATCATAACATAATGCTAGCTTGAATGATAAAATCTAACACTTTTTACAATTCATTTTTTACCCATCGACTTATTCTTAACTATTAGTCAACGGGTTGTTATACAAATTCAAAACATCCTGTTACATTAATATAGGATTTATTGGCCCAATTTACAATCATGCATATTCCCAAAAATAGACTTTTAGTCTAACTTAACTAACACTTATAAAAAATAGTTCAAACTCCTGGTTTCGACTTGCTCTTATCCTCTTTTGTGGCAACCTTTTCCATCACGGTCTTACTCACCTTGCGATCGAATTCTTCATCTTTTCGGGAAAAATTATTCTATCTTTTCCTAGGTCCAACCGAAATTTTTGAATCCTTGGAAAGATTATATGGAAGCAAGAATACTAGCAGAAAGTTAAGGAATGTGATGATGGATAAGTCAGAATCAGTGTACTCCTATTGCACAAGGGTTTCTCAAAACAATGGTGAAATAGAAGCTATTATAGATCCTGTAGAAGAAAAAGAGATTATGTTGACACCATTAAATGGATTCCCATATTCTTGGGATGTGTTTGTTCAAGGCATAAAGTTAAATAGTATGAGAATCCTCCTACTAGCTAGATTCAAATGAAGCAAACAATATACTTTTGGATAGGATACCAAGGGATATTTCCAACTATGAAAGTATATCAAGGACAAATATGGATCTAATGCATCCATAAGACATGAGGACCAAGAATAAAGACTTCAACAAGTCCCAAACTTGACAAAGAGGAAGATCAAAGTCTTCAGAATCATATGATGGAGAAGAATATGCTTCCAAAAACTCCAGTGATCTTTGCAAGGAGGTAGGGAGCTTATAAAACACATGAAATATAAGTATTTTCTATCATTTAAGTTATTTTTTGAAATTTTGAGTATTTTTGAAGGATATTGTTCATAACAGTTATATGTAGATATGTGATATAGTTTTCTTGTATACATTTATATAATATTGAGATTGACGAGAAATAGCCTCATGTAGTGCATATTATGTTGGGTAAGTATCCTATAGTGCTGCACAACATCCCATGGGACATCAGTTAAGAAATGTGATGATGGCCAAGTAAGAATTAGTGTTCTACTTTACAAGGGTTTCTTAAATCAAGTATAAACTAGAAACTATTGTAGATCTTGTAGAAGAAAAAGAGATTGTGTTGACACCATTAAACGGATTCCCATCTTATTGGGATGTGTTTGTTCAAGGCATAAAGTTAAATAGTATGAGAATCCCCCTACTATCTAGATTCAAATAAAGCAAATAATATACTTTTGGATAGAATACCAAGGGATCTATCTAACTATGAAAGTATATATAAGACAAATATGGATCTAGTGCTTCCATAAGACATGAGGACCAAGAATGGAGACTTCAACAAGTCCCAAACTTGACAAAGAAGAAGATCAAATTATTTAGAATCATACAATGGAGAAGAATATGGTTCCAAAAACTCCACTGATCTCTGCAAGGAGGAAGGGATCCTACAAAACACATGAAAGATAAGTATTTACTATCATTTGAGTCATTCTTTGAAATTATTATTATTTTTTAAGGATATTGTTCATAATAGTTATATGTAGATATGTGATACAATTTTCTTGTAAGCATTTATATATGACTAAGATTGACGAGCAGTAGGCTCATGTAGTGCATATTTTGTTGGGTAAGTAGCCTATAGTGTTGCACAACATCCCATGAGCCCCTCATGGAGCCATTCTACAATGAGACCTTTTTTCTAACATACCGAGAGCAGTGCATGCTCTTGATAGTGTGTTTTGGTCAATATGAAAGGCACCTAGATGATTACCATGTGTGTTTGGGACATGGATGGGTGTTGTGTTGAAGAATTGGTTAAGATGATAATTTATGTTATGTCCACGGTTTTGACCCCGGTTACATTAAAAGGTACATGATGTATATATTGTAATTAATCATGGTGAGGAGATAAAGGAAAAAACCCCACCATCGATTTGGTTGTGTATGTTTCGGTAATAGGGATCGTTGCCAATGGTATATCGTGCTACCCGACACACTATAGCATTGGCATCATGTAAATACACACATCAATTAAAATAAACCTACAACCAGCTATGACGGTGCAACGATAAATGAAAAGGGCATGATTCCTAAGGTTAAGGGGGGGGTTGTCTAACCCGTGGCGGTCATTGGGAGTTTCCATGTGTCGACCACCCACTAAACTTCTGCTGTTTGATTAGATGGGAGCAGTTATGGATGGGGAGTGGTGGGTGGTAGGACTACAGTCTTTTCCCCATGTACACTCCACCAGCGAGCTCGCTTTTCCTAACGCGGAGGGCAGGGGAACGGTCACCACTTTCCCACTCACTCCACTCTTCCATTCGTGGTTTTGGTCGAGCTTACCCTCATGCAGAGAAATTTTTCTCTCTCTTGCACCATTGGGTTCTCCATCATGATTTTTGGTCTAGACCATCTCCCGCAGGTAGGGGCGGCTCTGTTCTCCCTTATTTCGCCAATTGTTGGTTGTGGATCTGTTTTCCTCCCACAGGGAGTTGTTCTATATCACTCTTTTTCATGCAAGGAGTTGTGTCTTCTACACCATTGTCAGATTGCGTAACGTTTTGTTACCCCATCGTTGAATCAGGGCTATATTTTCTCCCATGGTTCTGCTTCCTGTGTTCTTTTCCCCCACGTACAGACTGGGAATCGGTTCCTTTCCCATTTCTACTTGTGTAATTTCTCCAGTGTTTACTTTGGGGATTGTGTGCTGTGGGCACATGGATGTTGGTTGGCTATTGATTGCCACATTCATTGGCTGAGCTTTCCCCTCTCTATGCTGGGAGTTCTACTTCTTTCTCATTTGCAGACGGTGTAAGGTTGCCATCGTTTCATGGTAAGATTGGGGCTGTTGATTTCCCCTGGTTTCAGGTTGCTTCTTGGTTTCTGGGGCTGCAGATGCCCTTTGGGGATTGCTGCTGAGTTGTTTTAGCCATGCAAGGGCCAAGAAAAACTTTGAAGCATGGTTTGACTTGAACTGTGTTTCACCTTTTTGTTTGGGGTTGTCACCCTGTTGTCTTTGCCTTCTTCACAGAGCTGTGAACTGGTTGTTTTACTGCGGCATGCAGTGGTTGGTCTTTGGACTGTTGAGAGCAGTATTAGAGGCTGGGTATGCTTGAGAAAAATGGTGTTTGGAGCCACTCAGACAGAGTTAGAATACTGGATTTATTCTCCACAACCCTTGAAGAGTATTGGAAAGGGAAGTCAGGGCCAGAGGGACTGTGAAGCAGAGAAAGGATTGATTCCTGGTCTCGGGTGTGTGAATGTCCTAAAAGTTAGGTTAAATTTGGTATAGGCATCCTTAGCTCTCCTTTGAGGCCACCAGCTTAGCATTTAGCCTTTCCTAGCTGCTTGACGGCCTGATAAACCATACTGTGTGGGCTTGGTTGATTTGTGTACCTTGGCTATGTGTAAGCCTGCTTTGACCCTTATTCCTTGAGGAATCATGCCCAGCTTGGCGGTGGCAGTGTTGCTGAGAGATTGATGAGCATGCTAGCCTATGGTTGGGTAGAACGTTGCAACGACATAGCTGGTTGCGAGACAAATCCTGTTTAAGATAAGTATTCTTGACTATTTCATCTCTACATTTATATTACTGATTAATGAATATAATGAACATGTGGCATGCTTGATTGAATGTATGTTTGCTTCCGCTATGTATATGAAGGATTATGCATCTTAGCATGTTTTATGTTTTAAGAATTTTATTTCAGCATTATATGCCTGTTCATGTTCATGGGGTTATTTTGCTCGTATGTTTGGTGAAAGTAGCGTCCTCTTCATCGATTTGAGGGCCGGGGATGTGACAGAATGGTATCAGAGCTAAAGGTTGTAGCATGGGCCTGAATGGGCCATGAAAGGTCAGCTAGCAGAGGTAGGTTTCCTTCTGCCCAGCAGAAAACAAAAGAAAATATGTGCATGAGAAGAGAATTTTGGAAAATTTCTCTAAGTGTTGGGATCATCGGATCGTCGAAGGACTGAGTCCGAAGCCCCGCCAATGTATCAAATCACTTAAGTAGAAGGCCCTCCAATACGGGCCACCAGCGGATGGCAAAAGGAGAGGAAACTTCCATCGAAAGTCATCAGTGGAAGACTGCCGAAATGGCGGCGCAAAGTAGTAGATGGAATATTCGACGGAGATTCGCGGGAAAACGACAAAGAGAAAGAAAGAATTTTCAAATTTTTTCTAAGTGTTTTCCATTGGCGATCGGTGACACTTAGTTGTAGGGATCACCGAAATGGAAGCAATGAGTAGTTTTTTGGGTTGCCGATGTCGTTGACGGAGAAAAGACGAAGGAAGGAAAAATTTGTAAAATTCGTCTAAATGTCAAATTCATCGGCCTTAGTGGAATTTAGACGATGGAATCGCCGATGAACATCGGAAAGGTCTAGCTGTTCATGCGCCCGCCGTTGCGGTCAGATAGTGGACTATCCTTCTGACGGATAGAGTCCCCGACCGCCAGTGCCACAGTAGATAGATGTTCCGATAGCTGATGCGACGACAAAAAATAGAAGACATTTGAGCCAATGAAGCGGCGAAAAGATGGTTAAGGAAGAAATTTCAAATTTTTTTCCTAAGTATGGGAATTGTTGGCCATCGACGAAACTTAGTGGATGCGGGAGCTTCAGTCTCGACAGAGATCAACCAAAGACCACTGAAATGCTGGCTCAAGGTATTTGAGGAAACATCCCATATTGTGACCTTCAACGTCAGCAAAGTTTAGTTGTTCGGACCACCAAAGCCGTCGGAAAAAATTAGTTGTTAGGTTCGCTGACATGAAAGGAAGAGGAAAATTTTCAGAATTTTGTTGAAGTGTTGGAAACCATCATCCATTGAAAAAATTTAGACGATGAGACCGCCGATGGATGTCATCAAGGATTATAGATGATGAGATCGGAAAATTTTGAATATTCGTTGGCCGCCATTGTAGAAGCATAGATAACTAGCCGCCCGATGCACAGTGCACCTGACCGTCGATGCGATGGTTAGTTGGTTTCCTCACTGATGTGGTAAGGCTTAATGGTCCTCATAACTGGTAGAGTTCAGAGTGTTAGACCCCTACAATCCCGACACAGTGGAGGAAATTAGGCAAATGAGCCGCCGATGAGTCGCCAAAACACCAGAAGGTTAGACGATTATGGAATCGATGAATAGTCCTTGGCATTGCCGATGCCATCTGGAAGGCCTACTTTGGAAAAATATATCTGAGGAGACCACCGATGCAGTGGAACTCATAGCTAATAGGGCCGTCGATGAGCGCCAGAGCAGTGTAGTCATCTTGGCCACCGAAGAGTCGGAAGACTAGTCCACTAAGGATCCGAAACGTCGGAAACTTAGTTGGGAAGGGACCCGATAGGGAGAAAGAAAATTGGGTTTTTCTATTGGAATTTTTAGCAGTTCCAGCTAGCGTTCCAGTGGGTTTTGCAATGAATTTCTCATTGGGTTTCCCAGTAGTTTTAGAGCTGAAAAGGAAGAAAACTCCAGGTGGTTGAAGTTCGCATTTCAGACCAAAATTCAATGGTGTGTTTTGCCATCATTTTTGAAATGATGTGGTTTTCACACCCAAGGTCAGAATGAAGCATGGGGATAGGTGTTGGAAAGCTTATCCAACAGGGAACAAGGGAGAGTCACCAAAATTTGAGTCTGGAGTAGTAGAGTGCTAGTTATTGCTTGAAAGAGAAGTGTGTTGCTGTCAATATGGGCAAATCCAGGAATTGCATGCCTAGAGGTAGCAAGACCATGAAGTCAAACCAGTTGTTGTGTGGAAAAGGAGTTCCATGCAGGGATGAGGGACTTAAAAAGGGAAATTTCCTTAAACCCTATCTTGCTAATTATGATTCCAAGTTTTATACATGAAATTTATGTAGATATGCCTTGCATGCATAAGATATTACATGTTGGTAAGAATAGTAAGAATTATGCATTTATAATGAGCTACTAATGATAATTATTGCATTGGTATTGACATTAGTGGAACAACCAAAGAAAACATGGACATGGTTGAGTATGTTGCTGATGCTGATGAATGTGACCAACAACCCTATGAAGAAAGGGATAAGGCAACAGGTCGAGAATCAAAAGTTGGCAAGCAAATTCTACAATCTCCTACAAAGGACCAACTAAACTAGTAATGTCAAGGGTGCAAGTAGGACCCACAAAGGTAAGATTTTAATAATGACAATTGCATGGTAAAAGCAAGAGGTCTCATACCATATGGGTAATTGAATTTTATACTGCATTCATATAGAAATATGTTATGCCTGTATTATGTCGCTATGAGCTTAGTAGCCTGAAGAAAGTAAGCACTGATGATCTTGATTATAGTAATGCATCCTATATGAAGTAGTCATGGATAGGCCATGCATGGTATGTTTGAATGCATAGTATTCCTGAATCAATGTAAGATGGGATTGAGTGCTTATGCATTAAAAGATTCCATAAATCTTGTAGTTATGCATTGAAAGATTCTATAAATCTTGTAGTTATGCATTGAATGGATGCATGTGAAGGGTGTGAGTAACTGATTATGTAAGTATGGGTGCAAATGTTGTGATGCATTGCATGAATGCATTGAGATAGTGCATGTGATATTATGAATAACTAATGGCTGAAATGATGAATTGATGACAATTCTAGAACCATTTCAAGAGTTGTTATGAATGCAGGATAGTAAGTGCATGAAGAGGATAGTCATGATCAATTGGCTGCCGAAAATGCTCTAGGGAAGAGCAAGGTGGTACAAATGATACGCTTGTGAAGTAAGGAGTATCTAAACATTTCATTTAATTGCATAAATGATGTGAATGCACCCTATAATTTAAAGTATGATAATGATTGTGTGGAGTAAATGAGTTTTGGTATTATTAATGTGATAAATAGTAGGAAGTATTTGAATTTATAAATTCTAAAAATGCTTTAGTGATTGTTGCAGCAATGAAAAGGTTATATGCATCAAAACTTACCAAGTGTTTGGCTGATTGAAGTTCAAGTTTAAGGTAGATTGTTTAGAGCACGGCAATGAGAGTAAGACTATGACAAATGCTGAACCTACCATGTGAAAGAGCCAAACCTTATGAGAAGAGTGTCGTGGCTATAAAAATAGTTGTACGCNTGAAATTCTATTGGTTCTTGAATTCCAACTCACAAAAACTTATTTTGGCACGTTTTCTTATAAGGCCCATTTTAGACCCCAAATTTCCTCTAATGCAAATTTGGATTGTGTTATCAGATAATGATTGACTGTTTGGCTATTTGATGAATGTGCCAAGGGTATACACTACAGGAAGAACATGTGTGATGGCCTGCAGAATCCAAACTTCATGGGAAGGTTTTCCCTTATCTTGGAAATGGGTTTCGGGTGAACCTCCATTGGACATTTTGGGAATGTCTCATCTGCACTACATGTTTGGTAAGCAACATGAGTGAGATGGTATAGGTTATGTCGGTAAGACATGTGTGGACATGAAGTGTAAAGAGGAATTGGGATGGAAAACCGAGGGACTGTTAACTCAGAGAAGGGAGCCCCCATTCCTCCTTAACGAAGGAATGCTGCATCGGCAAATGGATAAGTGTTCTATAACCCTAGCAAAGAATATGCATGTCAAATTGTTGAATTCAATATGCAGAACATGTTTTGATTTTATTTCCATTATGACTGATTCCTTGAGTATGAATAGGGCCTACATGGCACACACCAG
>LPNX010316225.1:259203-407311 GCA_001517045.1 Pseudotsuga menziesii | reverse complement strand
TTCGATGTCGGATCATGAAAGGATTTTTCAATATTGATTACACCCTAGGGAGTGGACGCACTCCTGGTGTCTCAATACTTGATAGAGAATGATATGAAACATGATTACAATTTTTAGAGCAATAACGCTAAAAAATATGCTTATATTGTTTGTGCTGTCAGGCTAAACAAATGTAGTCTGGTATTGTACACTGAATGGATAATGGCTTGAGCTTATCCTACCTCCTACTAAAGAGCACAGAGAAGGAGACATTCCTGAGGGACTGTCAACTCAGAGAAGGGAGTGGTCTCTTGTGTTGTTATAAGTGCATTGATAAACCCAATGGTGTTGGCTTGGCTGATGATTGGTTGTTGATATAAGTGTAAGCGATTGTTGGCAGTATGATAAACCCAACTGAAGGTTGGATTGACTATGCCTGATATATATATATAAAAGGATGTTGTGAAGCAGCCTGCGTGCTGACCTAAAATCTAAGTCCATAGGCGATCCCAAGGCTTGCAAAGCGAAGCAGGATCCTGTGGACCAACGAGGAAACGCACAATACAGATAAGTATTGGATTATTTTGCAAATTCTCGCTAAAAGAATATACATGTGTATATGATTTGTTTATGATGTTTTAAGCTCTTGTTTTAGAGATAAAAACTGATGAGAATAAACTAAACATGTGAATTTATTCAATGTATGAATATAGGTATCGCTAGAAGCGAGGACTATGAGAGCATCCTAGGGGTGCATGTGGACATGTGACTGTCCTGAAGAGATCAGAATGAGCAGTAATGAAAAAGGTACTAGTGAGACTATGAAGTTCCTAGCAGTTGAGAAAAACCATGTGGGGAGGCTCCATGGTTGAGAGGTCTGAAATAGACCAGAGACACTAAGTGTCATGACCAAGAGGGATTGGTCCAGCATTCACGGTGAAGTGAAAGAGGCCAAGAGCATGAAAATCCACAGTGGTGGTGTAGGTTCCAGGATGGAACAAAACAAAGAGGGGAAAAACTCTTGCTTCTCTCTCTTGTCTTTTGATTATATATATATATCTATATATATTTATGCATTGTGGACACAAAAGATTGTTGAATGCATGTATGACTAAAACTGGAATGTTTGTATTTGCTTAAAGTAAATTGTGAATGCTGGAATAATTAATTCCCTGCCCAAGAATGGACATGAATGAGCTCATGTGCCTATTGGGAAGGCATGAAAAATATGAAAGTCTCCTTGATGAGACACAGACTGTCATGCCAATTGGGTAATTAATTGACTGATATTTAATGCCTATATTATGCTTGGTCTAACAGAATTTCAATGATGCATTTCACAGGTGAGAAAGATGAAATCCAGTGGTGCACATTGATCATGGTAGCAGACCAAAAGTTGCTGGACTTGGCTAGAAGTCTCCTCCAAACGATTTCCAGGACCTAAGAGAATCTTGGAGAGATGCTCAAGATACAAAAAAGGCAGAATGAGATGAACCACCAGATTTTGCAAGACTCTATTCGTTTGAAAAAGGAGGTAAAAATCCTTCTGGGAGCAATTCGTAAAGGTAAGGAAAGTGGATCAATGATGGGACATTCATCCAAGCGATTCGTTAAGAAATGGTCAAGACGTAAAGAGTCAAAGGAAATTGAGCAGGTAAAGATGAGGTAGCCAGCGAAATGTTGGAAATGCGGAGGACATCATTTACGCTGGGACTGCCCAGCGAGGGAACATAAAGAGGGCAACAGCCACAAAGTTCCTAGACTTGGGGATGAGCTGAAAGCTAAGAATCTTGTGGAAGCCAAGGGGCTTGGTCCTGAAAGTTCAAAGTAAATAATTGAACGTGGGACAGATTTGCAAAATTTTGAAATTTTCGATGTGCAAATTGTATATGTATTCCTATGTATTGGAACACCGAGGACGGTATTATTCCAAGGGGGAGGGGATTGTGATGTCCCCGGTTTTGACCCCGATTGCATTAAAAGTTACATGATGTATATATTGTAATTAATCATGGTGAGGAGCTAAAAGAAAAATCCCCACCATCGATTTGGTTGTGTATGTTTCAGAAATAGGGATCATTGTCGATGGTATATCATACTACCTGGCACACTATAGTATTGGCATCATGTAAATACACACATCAATTAAAATAACCTACATCCAGCTATGGCGGTGCAATGATAAATGAAAAGGGCATGATTCCTAAAGTTAAGGGGGGGGTTGTCTAACCCGTGGGGGTCATTGGGAGTTGCCATGTGTCGACCACCCACTAAAATTCTACTGTTTGATTTGTTGGGATTATTTATGGTTGGGTAGTGGTGGGTGGCAGGACTCCAGTATTTTCCCCACGTACACTCCACCAGCGAGCTCGCTTTTCCTCATGCGGAGGGTAGGGGAACGGTCACCACTTTCCCACTCACTCTACTCTTCCATTCGTGGTTTTGTTCAGGCTTACCCTCACACAGATAAATTCTTCTCTCTCTCACACAATTGGGTTATCCATCATGATTTTTGGTCTGGACCATCTCTTGCAGGAAGGGGCGGCTCTGTTCTCCCTTCTTTCGTCGATTGTTGGTTGTGGATCTATTTTCCGCCCACAGGGAGTTGTTCTATATCGCTCTTGTTCATGTAGGGACTTGTGTCTTCTACACCATTGTCAGACTACGTAACATTCCATTACCCCATCGTTGAATCGGGGTTTTGTTTTCTCCCACGGTTCTGCTGGCTACGTTCTTTTCCCCCACGTACAGATTGGGAATCGGTTCCTTTCCCATTTCTACCTATGTAAGTTCTCCAGCATTTACTTTGGGGATTGTGTGTTGTGGGCACATGGATGTTGGTTGGCTTTTGATTTCCACATTCGTTGGCTGAGCTTTCCCCTGTCTATGCTGGGATTTCTGCTTCTTTCCCACTTGCAGACGATGTAAGGTTGCCATCGTTTCATGGTAAGATTGGGGCTGTTGATTTCCCCTGGTTTCGGGTTGCTTCTTGGTTGCTGGGGCTGCAGACATCCTTTGGGGATTGTTGCTGAGTTTTTTTGTCGACGCTAGGGCCAATAACAACTTTGAAGCATGGTTTGACCTGAATTGTGTTTCACCTTTTTGTTTGGGGTTGTCACCCTATTGTCTTTGCCTTCTTCACATATCTGTGAACTGGTTGTTTTACTGTGGCATGCAGTGGTTGGTCTTTGGACTGTTGAGAGTAGGATTAGAGGCTGGGTATGCTTGAGAAAACTGGTGTTTGGAGCCACTCAGACAGAGTTAGACTGTTGGATTTCTTCTCCACAACCCTTGAAGAGTATTGGAAAGGGAAGTCAGGGCCTGAGGGACTGTGAAGCAGAGAAAGGAATGATTCCTAGTGTTGGGTGTGTGGATTTCCTAAAAGTCAGGTTAAATTTGGTGTAGGCATCCTTAGCTCTCCTTTGAGGCCACCAGCTTAGCATTTAACCTTTCCTAGCTCCTTGACGGCTTGATAAACCCTACTATGTGGGCTTGGCTGATTTGTGTACCTTGGATATGTGTAAGCCTGCTTTGACCCTTATTCCTTGAGGAATCATGCCCAGCTCATGGGTGGCAGTGTTGCTGAGAGATTCATGAGCACACTGGCCTATGGTTGGGTGGAACGTTGTAGTGACCTAGCTAGTTGTGGGACAAATCCTATTTAAGATAAGTATTCTTGACTATTTCGTCTCTACATTTATATTACTGATTAATGAATATAATGAACATGTGGCATGCTTGATTGAATGTATGTTTGCTTCTGCTATGTATATGAAGGATTATGCATCTTAGTATGTTTTATGTTTTAATAATTTTATTTCAGCATTATATGCCCGTTCATGTTCATGGGGCTATTTTTCCTGTATGTTTGGTGATAGTAGTGTCCTGTTCATCAGTTTGAGGGCCGGGGACGTGAAAATTTACTTGAATGATTACATGACTATATGCATAATAAATTATCATTGCATTGGTTGATTGATTAGTATGCAACGTTGTTGACTATTTGATTAAATTTGACTTGTAGGAAAGATCATATGTTATGGCCTACAAGAGAAGGATGACAAGACTTGTTCTAAAAGAACAAGTGATGGACATGAGGTCATCCATATCCCATATTAGATAACATGATGGCTTCAGTGACAAAGGGAGAATCTATAGTGGATGTGATGATTGTTCAACAATGACATCAATCATATGTGGACCCATGACCCATAGGTCCAAAGGATTTCATATGTGTATTGACTATTGGGAGAAGAAGGCTCCAATGAATGTTGGTCTCTCTACTACATATGTTCATCTTTCTAATGACCATGAGGAGTTACAGCACAGTCCCAGAGGTAGTATAGAGTGGTATCCGTTGACCTTGATAGAAAGAGGTTTGTATTAGTGGACCCTTTTTATGGGAGATGACACAAATGGATACATAGAAGATCAACAATAGAGAACATTCCAAGTCACTCCAACAAAATACATCCACATGCAAAGAATGAAAGATGTCCAGATGTAAAGGAAGAGGAAGAGATGCCTACATGCTTGCATTGTAAAAGAAAGGGAACGAAGAGGAAAAGTGTTGGAAGATACATCCATAACTGAAAACAAAGTGGTTTAAGGATGATAAAGGGAAGAAAAAAACCACCACTACTACATATGGCTCAATTTTCCCACAAAATTTTTCCACGAAACAATGAAAATGGATGTTTTTGTGGAAAAAAAGTTTATCTTTTTGGAAAAAATTGAAAATTTCCTTGACTTTCGTCGCAATAGTGACAATGTTGGCCTGTCGTCGCTTTAGTGATGAAATTCCATCACTATAGTGACGACAGGCCAACACTGTCACTATTGTGATGGAATTCCAATGTTGTCTCTATTGTGACGAAAGTCCAATACTATCGTTATTGTAACAAAAAGGATATTACGCTCTTGTTCTATTATTTTTTTAGTTCTGGTTTAAGGAGGAGAATGACATGGTATTCTAGTTCTTGTATAATTTTCTATCCACTATGTGTTCTCATCCTCTAGGGATTCAATTTTTTCCTCTTCCTATTAAATCCAATCCATTTTTATTGTGAAATGAATTTTTTGGAAATGAAAATTACATGGATGTTGTTACGTGGCTATTGTACAATCACATTTTGAAGCTTTGTATTGAAATATATATATGGCATTCCCTTATTGTTTTCAATATTTTGTCTCTAATGGAATTGTTTGAAAGAATTTCAAGAGCTATGTTGTCCACATACTATGTCAAAAACCCTAGTCATAGGTCATGGAGTGTCATTTGTATGGAAATTTTCCCATCCAAGGAGCTTCTCATTCTTGTATCATAAGAAAATATACTACAAATGAAGATAAGGTTTGAAGTGAACATTGGATTGTAGAAGAAACCTGAATCTACACACCAAGGTGAATTTAGTGAAGTTCCTATATCTGTATGCGACCATCTCATTTTGTAAATTAATATTGTTGTGTATACATGTTCTAGTATCTTTCATCTATTGTGGTAAGCATGCAATGGAAAATATGTTAATCAATTTATATTTCCCATAACATGCATTGTCACCCTTTATAACATATGAAAATATGTTGCATGTTTGAGTTGTGACACTACCTTCAAAAGAGTGAAAGAGTTGAATGTGTTGTGTCAAAGGAAATTGTGCTTACCATATTCATATGGACATATCAAATTGGTTCACAATAGTCCAAAAGTGAAAATATTTTATCTTTTATTTAAATGACATACACAAATTCCCATGCTTAATATTTTTTATAAATAAATTTGTACATTTGTGTTTTGGAACTTGTAACTAGCCTTTTGTGCTTGTCAAAACTAAGTTTAATTTTGTTTTAATATTGTGTTAGAATCAATGAATTTTATTGGTACGTATAAATTAACTATTTCTTACTATTATTTACATTTTCTTGTGTGTTTTCATATGCCATAACAATTATTTTTTAGATAGATTTTGTTGGGTTATGGGGAATTAAGAGTGATTTCAGGGGGGGAGGGGCCATAAGAGCTTCCACCTTCATGTGGTTGTCCCTGTTTAGTAAAGAATATTAAATTATTCTTGAAACAAAGAGGAGCTCAGTAAGGAAATGCATAGTTATGATGATGATGATGATAATGACGACGATGATGACAATTCCTATGATGAGGATGAGGATGAAGACAATGAAAATGACGATGATGATGATGAAGATGATGATGACGATGCCGAGGATGAAGAATCAGAATGACATTGTAGCAATGTTGGATTCTAGGAGGTATGTGAGAACATCTTGTTGCATAATGTATTATGTTTACATCTATTTATTTATGTTTAAACCATCGTTATCATCATTACCATCATCACCATCATCACAATCTCCATCATCGTCATCGTCTTCATAATGATCATCATCTTCACCACCACCACTATCATCATCATCTTCATCATCCTCATCCTCATCCTCATCATCATCATCATCGCCATCATCATCATCATCATCATATCATCATCATCATCATCATCATATCATCATCATATCATCATCATCATCATCATTAGAATCATCATCATCATCACTATTATCATCATCATTAGCATCATCATCATCATCATCATCATCATCATCATCATCATCATCATCATCATCATGGACATCATCATCGGCATCATCATCATCATTGTGTCCATCATCATCACCAATATCATCATCATCACCATCATCCTCGTCATCATCATCATCCTCGTCATCATCATCATTAGCATCATTATCACCATCATCATTATCATCCTCATCATCATCATCATTAGCATCATTATCACCATCACCATCATCATCATCATCATCGTTTCATCGTCATCATCATCATCATCATCATCATCATTGTTTCATCGTCATCATCATCATCATCATTGACATCATCCTGGGACATCATTGACATCATCATCATCGTCATCATCATCATCATTGACATCATCATCGTTATCATCCTCATCATATTTCATCATCGACATCATCATCATCATCATTGTGTCCATCATCATCATCATCCTCATCCTCATCATCGTCATCGTCATTGTCATCACTATTATCGTCATCATTAGCATCATCATCATTATCATCATTATCATCATCATCATTAGCATCGCCATCATCATCATCATTGACATCATCATCCTCATCATTCTCATCATCATCATCATCACCATCATCCTCATCGTCATCATCATTAGCATCACCATCATCATCACCATCATCATCATCATCATCATCAACATCATCATCGTCATCATCATCATCATCACCACCATCATCATCATCATCATCATCATCATCATCATCATCATCATAATCATCATCATCATCATCATCATCATTGACATCATCATGATCATCATCTTCATCGCAGCTGGTTATTTATTATGTCGTTGGATTATTTTCATTAATTAATACTTTTAGGATCCATTCAACAATGATGATCACTTTACACTTTTTTAGAACATCAATCCATTATCTTTGTCTCAAGTGTATAAAACCTTAGAATTATAGACATATTTGACCTATAAGGTTATATATACACTTTTCGGAGTTGCACTTGCACTCCCTCTATTTATTGATTTTGATGTACCTAGAAATCCTTTGATTTATTTATAGTCATTTGATAAACATTAATAAAATAAAATTATCTCATCTTATATTTAAAAAGCATCTAGGACTTATTATGTTCCTTTAATGCAACTATAATCTTTTTTACATGAGTACCCTTACTTTTACCTCACACAACATTCAATGTCTAGACCATTCGTGGTATTTTTTTGGCTTATTAATGGAACATTAGGATAATATAGTTTTTATATTCAAATACCCTTGTTCTCATCCTTGAATCATAGTTAAGTCCTCAAGAAACATAAATTTAATAGGTGCTTATCAAACATAACATAACATATATATTAACATATACTAGTATATAACATAACAACATAACATAGTTTTGAGGAATAACTTAATTTGTTGGTGCCACTATTTCCATGTCATTGTGTAGGTTCTTGGTTATATTCCCATGGGTTTATTTTTGTGTTTTTATTTTATTCATATTTCAATAAAAATATTAAAATTAAATATATAAAAAATAAAATAAATATAATATAATATATATATAACAAAAAAAACACAAAATCAAACCCCGAGACAAAATCAAAACCTCGTGACAAGTGCTACTGGAAATGAATGAATGATCGAGAGGAGAGGGACCACAGAGGAGAGGGGCCGCATAGGAAAGGGGCCGTAGAGGAGGGATCGTAGAGGAGAGAGCGCAGAGGACCAGGGTCGTAGAGGAGGGTTTGTAGAGGATAGAATGCCCCCCCAATTGGTCAGTACCCTAAGTGTTCTAGAATGACAGAGCATGCTCCAGTTTTATTGATATCATATTACATCCCTTGGTCATTCTAGCAATAACCAACATTAATGGGCATTGATTATATTCTGCTCTGAATTCCTCTTCTTTCTCTTTGGTTGATTCTCTTTTAAATTGATAGATTTAGGGAACAATGGATGCCTTGTACATTTTAGATTCTCATGTTCTACTGTGGTTTGGGTGATATGCATAAGTATCAAGGCTGACAAGTAACATCTCACTCTTCCAATTATGTGGAGTTTTCTTGAAACTAGTCACTTTGTGGTGCTAGGAAAGTATATGAATACAATCTCTTTCAAACAAAATGTAAATCCGTTGGTCAACTTATAGAAATAAGGCACACCTTAGTTAAAAAGGCTTCAAATCAATGGAACCCAAGATAATCACTTTCTGCAATGTGTAGAATTCACAACTGAACAAAAATTTTCGATGACAACAAAATTGACGAATACCCAAGTTGGATAGTTAGGCCTTCTGATTTAAGGTATAGCTTATTGTTGATTGTTAGAATACCCAAAAACATTTACATCATTGAAACACGACTCCAAGTTCCAATTTTATTTGGGGAAGATATCAAATGCTATTTAATGTGTTATGTTCAATTCACATTCTTATAACAGTATACAAATTTTCATATTGTAGTCCATATGCTAGAAGCTTCATTTTTGAGCTAAAATATGCAACCATTTTGCAGTATGTTGATGCTATAAAGTAGTGATACATCATTCACTAAGCATTTAGTTCCAGCTTAGATGACTTGGTCTTGGAACAGTAATTGTTCATGAGATATGGGTTCTGTCCTAATATTGCCAAAATAATTCTCATCTTTTCTTTTCTCAAAATTTCATAATCAAAATAGGATTTTGAAGAAATTGAATCCATTTATATATTAAAAATACAATTTTTGAAAATAAAAAATTTGCAATTTAACTAAAAATTATATAATAAAAAAATTATTTAAACTACTTTTCATCCTAGATATGAAAATATTTTTTTTTCATTCCAAAAGTTTTTACATTCACACTAAAAGAGACCAATCTCTATTCCATGGGCGTATCGACAAAGAGAAAACCTAATGTGACTTGTATTGGTGAGAAAGAGTGTGATAAATGGCATACCCCTTCCCCTTATTCATTGATATTGGGTGGCTAGCGAAATGAAACATTGACAAAATAAAAAATATCCTAATGCCTTGCTTCATCCATCCACTTCATTGTTTGATCTAACACAACTCACAAGGTATTCCAACAATGCCTTAGATGATCATTTGTGGTGGAGGGGTGGTGTGTTTTTTGGCAGTGTTGTAGTATAATGTTGAGATATTTGTATTGGGTTGGCTAGAGAGTAGGGAGTCGAATGTCATGGTGGTGGAAATGGGTTGTGTGAACCATTGTAGTCTATTAATTGTATGGATTTTTCCTATAAATTGAAAGGGATAGATGTTGCATTTCAATTATGGTTGTTGTTAAAGTCACAGTGACCAAGTATGTTAAGGTCACTTGGATGTTGTTTCTAGTGTGCAGTTGGATACAATTTTCCATTTGTCAATTTCCATGGGTTTTTGAGTATGTATTTTATCTATAAATAGATATTTGTCAAGGTTTGAGGTTTTTTAGGTGCTTGGTCAAGATTTTAGGAGCATTTTATAAGTTTTTCAATTGTTCCTATTTTGCTAGTATTTCTTCATCTGAGTAACCTATGTTATTTGGAATATGGTAGAGAGGTTTGTAGAGAATTAGTTCACTTCTACACTAATTGATGTAGCAATTTGAATCTGTTGGTCCTTGCAGAGTAGTGTGGCAGGTGATGGAAAATGCCTTTGGGTTCCCTTTCTTTTCACTTTTTATCTTTGGGTATGTGCATCATAAGGCCAAACCCTTGCAACCTCAATGAGAGAAATCGATTCTACCTAGGGTGGACTCCATTCATTAGAGAGTTGATATTCAAGTTGGATGTCATTTAGATATTTCCCTTGGGGATGGTAGTTAATATTAATGCTAGCTACCATTTGGATTTTATATTTGGGATCTCTACTATCAACTTAGTACTCTATTTTTTCTGCACCAAGTGGTGCCATGTTGTCTCACACTAAGCAATTTTTTTCATTGTAATAGATGCAATCAATGAAGAGGTTTCAACAGAAGAACTAATTCATTGGATGGGCATGTCATGTTTCCTAATATCAAAGGGGAAATCAAGTCTGGCCCAAAATTTCCTCATGGACAAACAACCACTATAAATGGTAGTTCAAGTACTTTCAACTCTTCAACAAAGAATCTAGCTTTCACTATTTTTGATAGAAACGAAAATTTAAGTTAAATATGAGATGTTAGAAATTAAACTCCTAAATAAAAGAAATAATTGCATCAAGAAAAAATTGTTACTTTTTGGAATGGTACTTGTTAATGAAATGAAGCCAAAACATAATGCTTAAGAGAGAATTTAGGATTGCGATACAGTTTATGTATATCAACTATAAGAAAATATTAATTGGAGATGTTATTTGTAAAATGGTGCTTGTGTATCTTGTGATTGTTTAGTATGCTTGTTTGGTGGTGGATAAGTGCACAAGGGTGCCCAACATGTTGAAATAGGTATGCTTCATACCCTTTTTTACTGTCATACATGTTTGTTTGTTCTCGAAATTCATGTGGATGTTGGTATAAGACATATGAAGGAGATTTTAAGGTTTCTTTCACCCACATATTTCTCATTTTGACATCCAAAATTGCAAGGACTACCTCCTACTTTCATTAATCATAATCGTTTAGGGCTACAATGTGCCCAGATCTGAAATTTGGCCTAATTATAGCTGATTTGAGATACTTTAATGTTTGTTGTGACCTTCAGAATGCTCCCAAAGTGCTCATATTTGTCCATTTTATGCTCATACACTATTCTAGGGTTGTTTATGCCCATAGGACTCCTAAACATTGCTCCTAGTGTGCTCATAACTGAAAATAAAAGGGCTCACTACTGTTACACTCCGTAAACTGTCCAAATTTCAAAACCAACTCATAACTTCCTAGATTTGATTTCAAGATTACAATCATGACAACGTCACCCCCATAGAGTGTGATTAGAATCACTCATGGACACCCATACAAAATGGAGGGTAACACTTCCAACTGGGTCCTCAAATGTAAAATTAGATCATTGATTAGACCACTCTCAAATTTGAATTTTTTTTGGAATGAAAATAGGTCAATAGGTACATGCTAATGCATTTCTATGATCATTTTTTAGTAAACTTAGGTTAATACTTCTACTTTGCAATTTAGTATGTGGCCAAAGACATTTGATACATGATTTCCATTCATATTTTCAATGATTTGCATTTTTTCATATGTTATTGTATAGAAGGTAAGATATACTCTTACAATTTTTATCTATAACAACTAATTTTGATATGGATTTATAAAATAACATCTAGTTATCCCCCCTATTCCAAATATAGACAATAGCCATTGATAATTGGTTTTGATTATTCTAACAAATATTCTTATTGATGTGCAGCTAGAGAATTTTGTACAACTTCTAATAGATGTTCAAATTTTAGCATCAATTCTATCTTTGACTAAGTAATTTATGTAAGTTACAATTAAATCAAGTAGCTTCTGAAATGGGGATTTTTGTTTTGACTTCATATATAAAACATGCTCTGTCTTACCTGATTATGATTATAAATTTAAATTTTCATATATGTAGCTTTTAAAAAATGTATTGTTTGTATCATTGTAAACACATTTTAGATTGTTCTAACAAATATTTATTCAACATAATACACTTGTGCATTTTTCATCTAGTTTCCTATTTTATAATTTTAAGATATTTATTATCAACAAATATGTTACCCTAAAACTAGGACATTACATGAAGGAATATTTGTTTTTTTGGCCAAACTAATGATATTGCAATACGTTCTTTTCCCCTTTCTTTTCCCTTGTTTTGTAGTACCTGCAAAATATTTGATGCCACCTTAAAAGATTGGTCTGAGTCCTAGGCATCCTGATTTTCAAATTCAGTGTCGTCTAAGTCACTTAATATTTCTTCCTCTACATTCGAACAGTATTAAACACTCTCAATCTTTTTTGAAGCCTCAAAGACTTGACCTTCAACATTTGCAAAACTAGTAAATTCCATGTCATGTACTTGAGAAATGTATGATTCCACCTTAAAAGAAAGATCAGAGTCATGGACACCCTGATTTTCTTCTCCATAGCTAATTCATTTGATATTTCTTCCTCTACATCTTGGTTGTCTTCACCTCTCAATTCTTTGTGATGTGAACTATTGTTGAAGTTTATTTGCATAATGTGGTTTCAAGATTCATGTAATGGCATGATGCTCTGAGTATTATAATTGGATTTTTATTTACAGAGATCATATCATCTTACTTAAAATCTATAGAATGTTTGAGCAGGAAAGAGCTCACTTTTGAATAATATTTTCCAAAAAATTTTATATAATGGCTAGCTAGGGCATGGAAATACTATTCCAAAGTCCAACGATATGTTCTAGACATAAGGTGAGGACTGCAAGAAGGGTGTTTCCTGCTAGTGCTTTATTTAGGGTTGAACATTGACTCAAAACTGTTGTTGGAGTGCCTAGGTGTTGGGAAGTGGGTCTCATGTTGAATCTAGGGCTTGTGAATTTGACACCCATAAGTGTATTTTTTATTTTGTGCAACTAGGACATAATTTAGAGAAATCATCATCAACATAGGCATTCTCCTTGATGTGTGCTTATAACTGCTCAATGTAAATTGAAAATAATCATCATAAACAAACATGCTACGATCTCCATCACGAGATCATGAGCATGTACAATATCATCAGAAATTTAACATGCATTGAAAGTATTCCCATAAGCCTCTTCCATCAAATATTGGATAGGGCTTGTATAAAGTTTAAACCTAATCAACATGAGGGTGCCAACCTGCAAAATCATCAACAATATCTTCAAGAGAGAGATTTAGGCTCCTCCATCATCACAATATTCTCATCTTGGCACGAAGAAAAATGTTTGAACATGGAAATGGAATTTTTCCTCAAGTTACATTGTTGGAAATGACTGATTTGTTTATCTTGTTGTTCAACAACATTTCCATAATGCAAAAACAATTTTATGTGTGCAAAACTAGATGAAATTTCCAAAATTTGAGAAGGTGAAGATGGCTGGGGAAATATGCGTAATTTTTTTTCTATACTATCTCATTTCTAGCCTAAAAAATGGCTTAAGATCTGATCCTTTGCCCACACATGCATCCAAAAATATAGGGTTTCTTGGCTGGAATTTTTTTGCAATGACATCAAAATGAAGCTGCCCAAAATCCTAAGAGAAATATTGAAAAGAAGGTGAAGAAAACAGCTGAAAGTGGGCCATCCAATTCATGAGAAAATGTAGTCAATAATATGGTAGCAATTAATGAAATTCATGTGTCCTTTAGTTTTGAGTTTTTTCTTCTCCAAATGCTCTAAAATCCACGTACTCAAAACCGTGGCATAAAGTTTGGAAAAAGTAAGGCCAAGTATGAGAGTGCTATAGCTATTTTCATTAGACTATTAATTGATTTAAAAATCAAGAGAACGATATGATGTGACCAAAAAGGGAAGAAACTTGAACACACTACCATCATTGAAGATATCTTGAATATGAAATGCGAGTGAATCGATACCATGTGAATGAGCCCTTCTCTTCTGCTTGCTTATAGAATTAGATGTGCTAACTTTAAAATTGATAACAAGCTTGTTTGAGAAAGATTCGAATATTTCAAGGTTCTATCAGAAATAATCAAGCCTTGTGCAGAAATACTTGGAGCAGGAACAAAAATACTCAAATATTAAACAAATGCCTTCTGTGAATGAACCCTTTAATATGCACTCTTTATGTGTTGAGACTTATGTTTGATCACTTATGTTTCTTCATATGTCCAGTTTCACATTAACATCAAAAACTACTTTTAGTTGCACATTGTACCTTTATCCTATTAAACGGTTCAGTTATCCATGTGACCATTGATTATCCATACGATTGTTTTGGACATGCCTTCAGAAACCATTGATAGATTTCCTTGTGATTCACAACTTTATTACTTTGTAACATTACTTTTCCATGCTTTATTTTTCTTTAGTTTATAGGCATACATTAGATTAACTTACACACCCCCGTGTAGTTTGCATGTTGATGTCAATTTTTAGTCATACCTTCCATGGACAGTAATAGTAAGAAATTTATATTGTCGTTATTGGTACCCCTGATATTTCCTTTCAATAGAGTACACTTATAATGGCATTAAAGCTAGATTCCACTTTGTTCTTCATGTAGTAGATCACATGTTTGACAATCTCACCTTGTTTTTAGGTAGAACAAGCCCTTAGAACCAGGGAAAAACTACTGCAACATGAGTGTCATTGTTAGTGTCTTAATGATGTTTCTATACATTCAAGAATCAAGACAGAAAATATTGCTCTTGAATTTTCTTTGTGGCACTTTTAATGTTTTAGATCGCAAGTAATTCCATCTGTTTGGAGGTTTGCTAGCTGATGTGGTGGATTTACTAGATCTTTTGATGCATATATAACCTTTGGTATGTTAATTTTTTCACATAGATCTAAATTTGATAGCAATAACACTCTTTTTAACTTTTAGCATACTTAAAGTTGCAAATATGAGATTTATAGCAGCAACAAATGTGCACTAGATAATCAACACTAAAGTAAAAGACAACCATCAACAAGAACACAAATTTTTACACTAGGAAATTTTGTAAGGTATAAACCTTTTAAGGTATAAAAACCCCAGCAAGAACAATCCTCTTTAAATACGCAAGGAGGCCCAAGAAAATAAACATTGAAAAATGCCAAGCTTGAAGGTATGCACATGACACATGTCAAGCTTTGAGGTATGCATGTCCACCAAGAAAGCATCCCAAGGTAAGCGCTCCACATGAAGGATTTAATGCTCCTCTCCAAATTTCTCCAATGCTCTGATGCTACCTCCTATTCCATACGCTCCTCCGGGTCCACTATACCTCTAGGAACGCCCCTCAACCCAAGAATTCTCAAGTGAAGCACAAGACTCCATGCAAGAAACCAGGTGTCTTTGTGCTACCCAGGGCTCAACACCCTCCTCCTAGATACCCAATGGTCCTTATCCAGATGGGTTGTACTCCCAATAAAGAAACCAAATTCTTCATGTGCACATCCCATGATGAATTTCACCAAGCCACATAAGTTTCCAACCCCTTAAGTGCACCACATAAGCATCACCATCAACTCAAGGCATATAAATCCATGAATATGCTATCTCCATTGTTTATGTCCCTCGAGGTACATCCAAGGGTAGTCAACACACCATGCACCCCTCATCACATGAAGGAACCCTCAAGCATGGTGTAAACACTTTTGGAGTAACCCAAAAATCTAATAGGAGGGAACCAAAAATGAAAAACTTTTAACAACATATACAAAAGTACATGAGTGGTTTATTCCTTAGTTGAAATAGAAATCACTACAGGTATTCCAAATCTGTAGAGATTAAAATATGTGTCTCATGATGGCTATGTGGCTTATGAAATGGGTATATAACAAAGATAATTATATTTTGGTTTTGACATTCTCATATACATTTTTATTTGGGAATTTAAATGGTATTTAACTTAATATGTATTGTAATTTACAAGTTGGAGACTGTTGACCAAAGTGGTGATGTTATTATGAGGCCTACCTCTTCTTTGATTTTGATAAGGTTGATGATTTGAACTGATTATATCTAACGAATTTAAAAGAAATGCCAACGAAATTCAGAACATAAACTGTGTTTATGTTTTTGTTAAATGTTGCGTTGTTTCATAACAATGGAATTTCTGGTAGCTTGAAAGTGACAATGTCTCCCTTTTGATTTTTCAGAAATTATAGAGTTGCATTTTTTGTATTGGTTTTTGTCTTTTCTCTCAATTAAACAGTTGAGCGGATGAAATTCCTCTTGTCTTTTGTATTTATGTACATAAATTCACATCAACCATGGACATTTTGAGGCTTTTACTGATCAACATATTAGTGGCATTGATGCATTATCAGTGGGTCCAGGAAATTGGAATAAAGTAGATGATATCATTGAATATGGATCTCCATATCAAGTTGTTTATGAGATTGCATGATACCCCAGCATTGATTTCCCACTCATAGAACATATATCCTAATATTATACATAACTTCCTCCCTTTATGGGGCCTTCATCTCATGATTGGAGCATAAACTTCCTCCCTTTATGGGGCCTTCATCTCATGATTGGAGCTTTATGATATTGTTCTCTAGGAAGCAAAGCAATGTGATTACTTTTTACATTGATATCATTCTTTTTGCATTGATATCATTATTCAGATAATGTTGTGTTCTTTCTCCATTAAATATATTCCATCTCTTAAAGAATCACATTCTAATGGAACTTGTGATGGAGAGGACTTAGGTTTTATGTTTAAGACACTTCTCTGAGTGTGGTGTTTCTTCCATCTTGTAGGTTGTTGAAGACATGAATCATGTTTTTTATGAGCTGAGTCAATCTAATAATGATTATGAAAGCACAGGTATGGATAATCTTGTAAATGATGCATATTGTCTTGTGGCATGCTTAACAACAAAGGTTTGTGGGTTTATAAAATTTTGTGTAAGTATTTTCATCACTCGGAATCTCTGGCATTGTTGGTCAATGATAAGTTGTGTCTCATGTACTTTAAAAGTTTTTTAATGTTGAATAATTACAGCATGAGGTAATTAAGGTTTAAGAGTGAATTGTCTATCTAGTATCTTCAAATCTTGCAATGGATGTTATTTTGTAGTTATCATGTTTATTCCATTGTTGTGTTTATGTTTTGTAACTAGTAATATGTGTTGTGATATTTCACAACAGAGTGTTTGTTATCATTTAATGAGGTCTTTGTGAGGAACATGAGGACTATAGTGAAGTGGCGTAGTTCCGTTGAGTCAAATATTACTATTAGTGATTTCTTAGGAGAAAGAAGAATTTTGGATTCATGACAGTATTGCTACAATTATAGACTCCTATGCACAACTCCATATTCTCTTTAGATTAAATTGTTTATATAGTTACTTCATAGCGTTCCATAGCTCCCAAGTTGTCGAAACAAAATGAGAAGTTATTGGAGTAAAAAATTATGGTATTTGAATAGGTTAGGATGTTAATAGAAAGCATTGAGACCATGTAAGAGGACTGTGTTGAGTTTCAGCAGACCTTAGTTTGATCAAACAGAATTGATTAAATTAAAAATGCCTAGATTTATGATCACCAGAGACATTTAGAGGTTATGAGATTTTACAACAAATCACAAGGCCATGATGGAAAAGAGAAACTACAACAAATCACGAGGCCATGATGAGAAAGAGAAAAAAAGGAATAACACTTGAAAATGGATACCTAGTAACCCCTGACGGACACATATGATATTAACTTAAAAACTAATACTGTGGCTGTCCTATATGACACTAATTAGCATTAATTGAATTTCATTGACCATTTGTAAGTTGTAACTATAACTCGATTGTCATTTGCTCTTGTATGTATTTTCCTTGGGTTATGCACTTCAATGGAAATCCATTCTGTGGAAAGCCTATTTTTGTCGTTGTTCATCACTATTCATAGGGATATTCAAGCCCATAATTGCCTTTTAACACTCCAATTTGGCCTAGATTTAGAGGTATGCTTGTTTGTTGATGGATAAGTTCACAAGGGTTCCCAAAATAATGAAATAGGGATGCTTCATACCCTTTTTGACTGTCATTAGGGTGCATTGTGAAACCATAGACCCATATTTTATCTTATATTGTTTTGGCTTATTTGAATTTGGGAGGTTACTTAGGTGGATGCTTGTCCTTGGGATATGTGTTAGAGGTTCACCTCTTTGGAAGGATAGTCCCTTGGAACAATATCTATGTGGGGATATTTTATGGAGGAGTTATAAGCACTAGGAGGACGGGTTCTTGGTGCTAGGAGCATCAACACCACTCTAGGAGTTGAGCTGAGCTTATGAGGAGTATTGTTTGGAGGGTGCATCACTTGGAAAATACCATGGATTTGGAACATTATTTGGAGGGTATAAAATTTAAAAAAAAATAGAAATATCCATTGCTATAGCGACAACAAGACCATTCAAATTTTGATGAACTTGTTATACTAGTGACGAACATTTTCGTCGCTAGTATAGCAATTTTGTTGGAACTTGAAAGGTTTTCCCGTCGCTATAGCGACGGACCTTCGTTGCTACATTGACGTAGTATAGTGGCATAAATTTCTTTAAACATGCAAGTTCATCTCCCAACGAAATATCTTCTGGTCACTATAGCGACAGACCTTCGTTGCTACAGCGATGGAGTATAGTGGCATGAATTTATTTAAACATGCTAGTTCATCGGAACTTGAAAGGTCTTGTCGTCACTATAGTGACGAAAATTTGTCACTACAACAATGTATTATAGTTGGCATAAATTTGTTTAAACATGCGGCTTCATCGCTATAGCGATGATAAAATTGTTTCTATAGCGATGAAAATGTGTCGCTATAGCGACACAATTTGATTATTTAAACAAAGAATGTTTCATGTCTTTTATGTCGCTATAGTGATGAACTATGGAAAGTGTTCCTACAATGACAAAAATTTTCCCACAAAAGGAAGTGGTCATGTTCATCACTATAGCGATGCAAAAGTGTTGTAATAGCAACGATTTTCCATGGGAAAAATTTCCACATGTACTACTGGTCACTAACTTAGATAACCGCTTGTGCAACACAATGGGAAACTTAGAAAAGAAAATCTTGTGGATGTATGTGTAGATGTACCGACCCAACCACTCTTTTGGGTTCCACTGAGATTCTTCACTTTCTTTTCATGCAAACTCTAACTCTTTGAATTCCAACCAGTCTTGGATTTCCGGTTTCGTGGGTTGTCACAACATATCTCTCACCACAACAATTCAAGGTCCCAACAACATAACCATTTGTTGGATTTTCTGTCTCTATGTCCCTATTCACAGGGACTCTGATCCAGGTTTAGTCCCTTAAACTCAACACAACAAAGATCAATATATCATCCCGACAGAGCAGAGCTCAGCCAAAAACACCTGCGACATAGATGTCGTCTCACTCGATATATCTCTCTTTTATGGGTAACTACCAAAACGAGGATTCTGCAGTTGTGTGGGAGGGTGTTTTAGTACCTTGTCTTTGCGCCAAGGATTCCATTGAATTTCCGGGGGGTGGATTACTTGTATTCACAGTAATTCAGCAACTAAGTTGTGATCCAACCTCTCTTTATGCAACTTTAAGTAAATAAATAGTAGGCATGCAACATAATCATATCCAGTAATACAATGTGGCCATCATACCTCTATGCATTTGTAAACAAATCTACAGTAATTGATTTACTGCAATAAACACACATATATCTAAGCTACTTCATCATTCACACATATACACAGAATATAACATGGAAATCCATTCAGGAAAAAACCACAAGGTGCTCTTCATCGGGCATGAGGAAATAAATGCACCTTTCATCTGCACACTATTATCCACCTAAATGACACTTCTTCGTCTGAGTGCCGACATTCCTTATGTTGGCACACAAAAGGACATTTATGGATTGAAGGTTGCCTAAAACAATATAGATGGGCATATTATGAACTACATTTATCATCCATCCAACTGGTTATTTTTACCTTTAAATATGTGAAGTGATGTACGTGCCTCTTCCTATATTAAACTTGCATACATACGTGCCTTTTATTAAAGCATGTCGTGTGTTGTACGCGAGTATTGGTAATTGCATCTTGCATATAGATTTGTATGCAGGTTCCCCTTAGAGCAACTTGTGTGTCATACGCGAGTTTCCAGTATTAATACCCGCGTACACCTTCCTTTGACATTAAAAATAATAAATCACGATTATCTAAGATTTGTTAAGCCCTTAACTATAACTATCTTAACTGTCTCAACCCCCTCAACCCTTGAAACTACCTTATTTCAATAAGTATAAATAAAGGCCTTGGGGAGGGTATTAATCAATCATACTTGGAGAGCAAAGTTATGCTGGTGGAGTCTATTCAGAAGTTTTTGGAGCAGTTGAACTCAGAATCCTTTGGTTGCAGAGGATTCCTTGTCTCAGGTGTTGGGTTGTAATCTGAACTCATTCACTATTGTTAATAAAGAGAATCCTTCTTCCATATGTGTCCAGAATATCTTTCATGTATTATGGTTTGATGAAAATTTATGATTAAGCACTCTGTATATGAATTATCTAACCTGTTTTATATACATGTATCATCTTGCACTTGGAGGATTTGCTTTTGATAGGTGAAGGAGAAGCATCCCTAAAGGATTTGGAGAAGAAGCAGAGCGGAAGAGGACAAAGCTAGGATCAACCGTCGTGTATCGAGTGAGTCTTTTCTATCCCCTTATTTCCTTTTTTGTACTCTAGGGTCGATTGCTTGCAAGTTTTATGAGTATGTTGGTAACCCCAAACCTTCGGTTATAAGGTGTTTATTCCTGTACAACACACACTAAGCTGTAGACTCTTCCCAATATCTTCTTCTCTATATTTACAAACTCTTCCTCCCCCTCATGCTCTCTGATTTTCTCTCTTTTCTCTTTCTACTTTATTTCTACTAGCAATCCACACACAGCCTATATCAACTCAACCTTCCTTACTCGTTTGTGCACTTAGCTGCATATCCCTCACTCTAATACAATCAATGATACAGAGCCATTAACCAATAACGCCTACTGAGTCTAGCTTGAACGTCTAATGCCATTCTAGCTCAAGAGTATTAGCAAGATTCTAACAAAAAATATAGAAGCTAGAAGCTTACCCATATACAACTTGGGTTCCCTATTTTATAGCCCTATTACAGACTGGATACAGATCCCATACATGCTTGTTACATACTCAATACTGACTCAATACAGACTCATTAGAGACTCATTTTCTATCATTATCTCAATCAACTTACTATATCCTACCAACAGGCTATATTTCATATTCTATCAACACATAATAGGAGCCACTATCGGCCTGAATTCCAAAGATGTCTTCACGCGTGTGGATTCCATAGGCTCCAGCTAAGATTGTACCCACGCTCGTTAAGGCCTGTCGCTTTCTCAGCATTATGCCCTACTTTCATTTTCTGACCGTTGCGCTATTTGCACGCTTGCTTCTGTTGATATTCTGTTATACCATCTCGTGTCACATTCTATCCTTCTGTCATGACTTACTTATCTGGTGCAGCTTCCTCTTCCAACTCCTTCTTATTATCTTCTTCTTCTCTTTTACTTCCTCTATCGTAACATCCTTCCCCTTCTCCTTTATGTTGCTTCCTCAGTCGTAGCTCCTTCCTCTTCTCCTTTATGTTCTTCTCCATACTTAGGTAGAATTCTACCCTACTGTCACTAGGCCCAACATTTATACAATGTAAAGTATTTTCATTGACGCATTCAAATAGAATGAGCACCAAAAATAGCACACTTTCAATGTCATACCGATGCTTGCATATCGATTATATGCATCCATGCTTTATTACATAATAAATGCACCGATGTGATATGTCACATCGTACACACTGTACAAAATTTATTTTTTACATTTGTTGATGTGGCTGATTGATATGAGGCACTTATGCATTCAATTGTGTAATGCACCAATGCTTATAATCTATCAAAATAAATCGGTGCATTAAAAAAATAGAATGTGCTAAGGTGCTTAATCACATATAAAGCACCGATTCAAGTAATATTTCGTCATTATTGGTGAGTATAAACCATTGATTTGCATCAATGTGAAAAACAAATGAAAATGTATTGGTGACTCCATATGGAAAGTGGGAATATTTATTTTAAAATTTAATTGTGTGTCTAATTTACATAAATGCATCAATGTAGAGAGTTTGCATAGATGTACAGGTCTGGAGAATTCGAGTATATGCACACGTGTGTCATCGGTTACCAAAATCACCACACATTATTCTTCAAACAATGTTTACTGACATTGCACCCCAAATATATGTATTATATATTTTTCATTCCATTATTCATATGAAATTGAGAGCTTCTTTTATATTATTATTCATTCCAATTTTAATGATTGTGTTTGTGACTTTTATTAGTGTTCATAGAGGCACATCAAAGTGACATTAATTATCAATAGCACTGTGTATGATTATTTGTACAATGACTACTGACATTGTAGTGAAATATATATATATATATATATATATATATATAGATATAGATAGATATATATTAGTTATATTTTTTTAAATTCCATTATTGATTTGAAATTGAATTTTATTTTTTATTTTACTATTGATTTCAATTTTAATTATTGGGTTTGTTTGGATTAATTATTTATATCATATATGCAAAAATCTATTGTAATATTTATTCATCCCTACATTTAATTACCAATGTACAATTTCACATGTCACATTCGAAAATAACATCGAAGAATTAATTTTTTTATTTTATTTTTTTATATATCAATAATAGTTCCTTTGTCATACAAAATAGGAAAACATAGAGATAATAATAATCAAAATGTAAAAATGCATGTAATTGTTACACTTATTGGTAACCCGTTATTTTTCAATTCGGACAGTATGTCCAGTACATTATTATACAAAATCTATGATTTTCACAGACAATTATTTCAAAATATATGACAAGCTACAACATCTTGTATTAGCATAAAAAATAAATATGGATCATCATTCTTCCCTGGAACTATTATCAGTACTCAAGCAACTTTCATCAATTGGTTTGTTTGGATGAATTTTTAGTTAATTGGAGCGATTATTTTCGTCTTCTTCAGCTTCCATCTGCAAACATAAAAATAAAGTGCACTAAGTGTATCTACATTTCCAAGAATAATGGAAAATAAAATATATAGTATACATGCATATAAATTGAAAAGCAACGTACCCGCATTGTAATAATTGAGTCAAGAATGATACACATTCTTTCAAAACCATATATCATGCCATCCATCAACAAGTCTTTTGTTGGCTCCACACTATACTTTGTTTCCTGCAAGTATTATGCCCCATCACAAATCATAGATTTAATTATAAAATATTTGTATTGTTTTATTAATTGTAATGAGAGAAATAAAACAATATAGATACTTACAAATCCAAAATTATTTTTTGATACGCCAACATATACTCACAACCCTTTCTTAACCCAATGTCAATCAATTCTTTTGATGGTTCTTATTTGTATGTTAACAATAACACTTGTTTGAAGACATTCAAGGATTGGAAGTGAAAAAAAAATATACAAACCACAACCACTACGAAATCTTTATTTCTTATAAGGAAAACACAAATACTCACAAAATTTTCTATCAACCCCTTTTTTCCTTGTCATCATGTCTTGTGTGTTGACTAGGTTCCATTTTCTTTTATTTTTTTCATTAACAAAACAATTGAAAATGAATATTTGATGTAGAATTAATTAATGAGGCTTACATAATCGTAAGAATTAACGATTTCATATATTTGAAGCACATTGATGTTGAGATGGCTCCTCTTGTGTTGAATTATGTTTATTTTGTTGACCATCTCGTTGTACACATTTTGGACACCCCTACTAGAACATTTCACATGTCACCTCATTCATCCTTTGGAATTTTCTTAATTTTCCTGGAAATGTAAAATGACTACATTAAACAATTTTTTTGTTGATATGAAAAATAAAAAATATAGCAAAATTAAAATTATTGAAGGAATGATGCTTTGTAGTATTTATACATGCATATTGTACATAAACATGTTTAGGAATATTACTTTTTTCAATAATTATTTTGTTGTTGTTGTATGTTTTTTCTATTTCAAGTTTGTCATGTCCCACTGACCATTGCTATGGGAATGCCTCTTGTATTCATATGACCTTATTTTTTTAATCATTTGATTGGTTTCTGTATTGTAAAATGAAAACTACATCCATACGTTCTTTCCATTATATGCCTCATAATAATATAAAATTATTTTCCCCTTCTACTAACTTCCAACACCACTCTAGATGAGCTAAGTACCAATTGATCATCATTTGCATCTTCCTATTTTTTTCTTATGATGACATTGACTTGTGTTTTTGTCACTCCCAGCATAACATTAAACATATTTGAATTAGATTATTTGAAACATATTAATGAATAACCATAAGTACAATATTACTCAAATTCGAAAAAATATTTCATATTGACTTCTTTTTTATTCACTTAATTCATCCCTCTACAACCTTTCCATCAATGTTTTACGCTCTTCTGTACTTAGATTGGTAAGAATATTATCGAGCTTCTCCATTTTTCGCTCTGCATGTCAAACATTAACGAATACACATCAGTGAAATTTACACATAATTCAAAATAAAATAAAATTAAATACAACAATTAATTAGAACCACTTGCCTTCTTTGTAATCCTAGATGTGCTTCCATCATGTTGACTAAAGTTTTTATTCATTGAACTCATACCATGCATTTTTATCAATAAAAAACCTAGACCATTAAATACATAATCTATGACTATATTATCCAAATAAATTAAAGACTTTCAAAATAGAAAACATGACTGATATCGGTGTGTTTTATCAAACAAAACACACATGTGTGTATATACACAGATGCACTGATGCGTTATAAGAATGGAGATGAACCAGTGCATTATACCAACACATGTGCACTATGAACAACTAGTAGTTGAATTACACCTCTAGTGAGTAATTTCAACCTACTCAAATAGAAAATACTTGGAAGAATTTTATTCCTACACATGTAATAAAATTATAAATGGACAAAAAGAAGAAAATAATGTGGTTTAGACCTTCCTTTATATACTCATATATATATTATGATCAGAATTTGTCTCTTAGGAGACAAGTCACTAACGAAAAAATGGACATACCTAAGAGAGAGATAGATAGGTAGTTGTAGGGAAGAGTGAGACAAATACAGACCTCAAGGTATTAATCAAAACGGTCTATAAATGAGGATGAATTTTCAATCCCATTGCTGCAATAAATGACAGTATTTTAGGATAGTCATACATCAAGCAAATTAAATATCCTTTAAAATGTGGAGAGGCAACCTTAAACCATACTCTAGCACGTCCCTTAGACTATGGCATACTTCCATACATAGTAGCAACCTCAAGGAGGCTGAAAAGGAGCACAAACACTCTCTAAAGTCTAAACAAGCTTGACATGCTGCAACAGGATGAACAAGAACCACAATATCCCTAGTAACGGTCATGGTAGGCACCAACAACAACACACTCACATAAAATACATTAGAACATATAGCAAAACATAGATTGATTCAAGGCATCCCAAGGAACAATCACGGTTGAGTCTAGAAGACTCAACAAAGGTCACAACCCAACTTAACATCCCCAAAAAGTTCATGTCTTAGTCCAAACAGCTCACAGAGGTCATGAATCTGTCCAAAAATCCAAAAAAGGTCATGATTTTGTCCAAACAACTCATAGATATCATGGTTTTTTCCTAACAGAGGTCATGACTCAGTCCAAGGAATCCCACAAGGTCACGACTCAATACTAGCAACCTCAAAGGTGGTCGCAGTTCAACATAGCGGGAAGACAACCCTCTCACCCACAAGACCAAGGTGTACCATCAAGTTGGGGAAATAACAATTTTTTTCTTAGTTGCCTCAACAAATATCTTATTTGTAGCCATGTCGTGTTCAATTCTTTGCTTTGTATGGCTCAAGCCACATCTGATGAGTATGGGATTCATATTCCTTTGTAGAACGTGTTGGGAATCATTGGGGTTTTCTGCAACAATTTAAGGAAAAAATTATATCGTTAGGTTGAATTACACCTCCAATGAGTAATTTCTTGCTACCATCCAATAGTTGCAGTCTCATCACACAATAGTTTATCCACATATTTATAATCTTGTCTGTGCATGTCAATTATACCCATAGGAATACTAGTGCCTTATGTGACAACCTCATACATTTCTTGGTAATATATCTCATTGTTTGATTATGTGTAATACAATCAAACATTTGTTTGTAGTGAATCATTGTTAGTTGAGTGGTTTTCAAGGTAAAGTTATTGTGATGAAGTGAAGCATTTCACTCTTCCTTTTATTTAGACCTCATTAAAGTTTGTTCTTATTAACTGATAACTTGAACATGTTGTGATGAGTGAGCATTTAATTAAAATCAGTAACATTAGCAATGGCCATATTGTCGTAACAAATGAGCATTTCATTGAGAGTAATATTTCGAGGACAAGGGATGGCCCATCGAGTTAGAGTTTGAGCCTAAAACTTGTATAACAATTCATTCCAAGTTTAACCTACTGAGATTTTACTATTGCTACTTGTGACACATTATTATCAACATTTACATGTTTGGTGAGAAATCAAGGAAAATTGCATAGTTTTGGATTTCATAATTCACTAGCTACACCTACTAAACATAGCCTTTCAAATTGTCACCCTTATGCACATGCACTTCAATCCCTCTAAATATGGATCTAATTTTTGTATTATTGCATCAGAATTTGAAAATGATTTTGATGAACTGGTTTTGATGCATTTCAATTAAAGACAAGATAGATGAAAAGAGTGGAAATTTATAGTTAACATATCGGTTTCATAATTGAATGTAGAAAATTGAATATTAGTCAACACCCAATTTTGACAACTGCTAAATACCATGCATACGACGAGAGAATAGCCGATGCGAAGAAATTGCTTAAATATGCATGTCCATGTAATGATTGTTTTGGTGGGAATATGAGAAAAGGACAAGTGATTTATGAACATATGCTAAAATTTGGTCATACTGAGATTATCCCTTTCCCTCAAAATTATTATCCAAATAGGTTACAATTGCATAACATGAGATACATAGAGGTTCCAAACATAAAAAAAGAGGGAACAAATACAAATGGAGAGGCCAGAACCTTAGATGAAGGGATTGAAGTCAATAGAATGTTGAATGATAGCTTCAAGGATGACTGGCAGAAGTTGATGGAGGATGATTCAAAACCTGTGTATGGTACTTGCAAGTTCACCCATTTAAGAGCAATCCTTCTACTTCTTAACTAGCAAACAATGCATGGTTGGAAAAAGCAGAGTGTTGACAATTTATTGGCATTTTTACATGAGTTTTTACCTCCTAACTCCACATTGACAACAAAATGGAGAGCATGTAAAGAACAAATCACTAATATAGGATTAGGGTACGAAAACATCCACATATGTGTGAATGGTTGCATATTATTTCTCAAAAATATTTCAAGTGGTACGTGATGTCCAAAATGTAAATAAGGGAGGTATAAACTAGGGTTGAATCAAATTCAGCTCCTAGAAAGGTTCTTCGCCACTTTCCACTAATCCCATGGTTGCTTCGAATGTATAAATGTTGAGACATTGTTGAGCTTATGCAATGGGATGCCCAAAATAAGAGAACTGATGGAAAATAATGATTTGTGGCCGATTCTAATATTTGGATGGAATTTTACGACAAATGGCCCGATTTTTCCCAAGATCCTCGTAATATGAGGCTTGGTTTAGATCTAGATGGTGTGAACCTGTTATCAGGTCAAAATACTAAATGGTCAACTTGGCTAGTGTTTTTAATAAATTATAACTTGCCTCCATGGTTAACATTAACCAAACCATTCTTCTTGATGTTATAATTAATTATAACAAGAAACAAAAGTGTGACTTCAGATACAATTGATGTGTATTTAGAACCATTATTTGACGAGCTATCAGAATTGTGGAAAGGAATTGAAGCAATTCAAATTTTAAGGGATGGTGATTCTATCCAATTCACTTTAAGAGCTTCTTTATTGTTTAAAATACATGATATTCCTACATATGGCACATTGACTAATCTAAATGTTCATGGATACCATGGATGTTAGGCTTGCATCTTTAAGGATTTTGTGAGGCACTCAAGTATTTTTCGTAAGTGCATTTATTATGGACATTGTTTCTACCTTAAAATGGAGCATTCATATCATCGAAAAAAGTCACATTTAAATGGTCAAGAAGAGAATCATGAAGCACCATTGGCAATAACAAGTGATTACATTATTAAGACTGGTGAAAATATAATGTAGTTTATTAAGGATGGTGGAATTTGTGGTAGTAAACATCATCCACTTAATGATAGTGGTGTAAACATATTGTGCATATTATATAAGTTTCCATACTTTAAGCATATAACCATTAGGAATATTGTTGAATTTATGCATACTGAGAAAAACATAGCTTTTTCTATTATAGAAACTCTTTTTTGTGCATATGATACAATGGCATCACGCCTAGACCTTCAAGAACTAAATATTCATTGAAATATCTGGGTTAAAAAATGTGGTGATGGAAAATATAAAAATCCTATTTCTCCTTATGTTTGGACAAAGGAACAATATGCACAGTTCTTAAAGTTGATGTTTAAGACTTGCCTTCCTACTGATTATGTAAGTAGTAATATTAGAATCCAAAATGACAATAATAGCGTAAGAGGCCTCAAGACCCATGGCTATCATGTCATAATCAAGGATATTTTACCTATTGTGGTCTTATCAAGTTTGCAAAAGGGGCCAGTATTGGAAATTATAAGGTTGGGCCTAATATTCAAGAGAATGAGTTTGCATGTGCTAGATCCTCGAAACTTTGATAATTTGAGGGAAGAGGTTGTTGAAGTCCTTTGCTTAATGGAACGAGAATTTCCACCAACACTATTCAATATTTCTATGCATATTCTTATACATTTAGAACATGAACTATATCATTGTGGCCCAATAAGAATGAGATGGATGTATTCTATAGAATGATATATGAAGGTTCTAAAATTTTTTATTCATAATAAGGCAAAACCAGAAGGTAGCATGTGTGAGGGATATTTAATGCAAGAGGCATAAGGATTTTACGCACAATATATGAAGGATTTTAGCAGTGTCAATCGATGTGTATGGGATGATGATGAAGATGAGAGAGATGCAGTAAAGTATTAGAAGGAAATGGACATCGTGTCAAGCTATAAAATGATGAAATAACTTTGATACATGCCTATGTTATTCAAAATACATCCTCATTTGATGAGTGGCGCAAGTGAAATATTTTTTACTTGATAATCTATATATTTAATTTCATCTAATACCCAAATTATTATCATTCTTACTATCATGTCTGTTCATATTCTGTGCAAAAAATACAAAGAAGAGATTCAAACATGGACGCATCCATCTCAAAGCGTAGACTTTGGGATTCAAATATTGGAGGTGGTTCGACTTTTACAAAATTTGATGATTGGATTGCTGATGCAATAAATTATGCACAACAACAAGGTCAAGATCTAACGGTTGAGGAAATTGATCTTTCTCAACCTACACATATATATGATTCTAGTTTCAGTGGGATGTGGGCCTATGGTAGTCATTTAAGAGTGGAATATAAGGACATAGGAAATGAACATTCTGATTATGTTGTTCGTGTCGAATTTCATCACGACACCGAAAAGAACTTCTATGTTGGATTCATACAATAAATTATTCAAGTTGATTATGGTGAAACTAGTCCTCTATTATTAAATTGTAAATGGATCAAACCATTTACAATACAACATGAAGAGTATGGATTTTTACGTGAAAATACAAGTCAAATCTTATCAAATACCGATGAGTTGTATGTTTCCCCTCTTCAAATTAACTAGGAATTTCTAATTGATGATACAAAAAGCCAGATATAGCTGTATGTCATTCAAATGGAGCCTCATTTGAAAAATAAATCCATGCAATGTGTTGATGTAATGGTTGATGGGCAGTGTAATAGTTTACAAGAAACATTGGAAGAAGAAGTTGAATATGGCCATAGAGTATTTGAAGAGGAAACTTTTCTTCCCAATGAAGAGTTTGAGATAGAGAATGTAACGCATGGTCAGGAAAATCTATTGTATGAGGACGGTGAAGAAGATAAAGCAGATGCATACACGAGTGATCAGGATTGTGATCTTGATGGAAATGCAAATGATAATGATGATGATTTTTGACCTTAACTTTATGGAATAAACTTTCACTATGTAAACAGATTTTATTGTTTTGGCCATTTGGAATAGATAGCCAAAGGGTTGTACTAAACTTTGTATGGAATTTATCCTTAATGATCTTGGATATGCTACATTTTCAATTTTGTTTATGTGCATATCTACATACATGATATATGTGGGTTATTCTTGTCATGTTATACTTGTTTTCAGTACCGTGTAATGTTTAATTACTTGTGTTAGTTGGAATATGTTGTTTAATAAAGTTATTGTGTGATTCCAATGGGATCCAGGTAGTGTTCATGTTGTAAGATTTGAATAGTTAATGTAGACAATAGATTCATTACACTATTTGGTTCTCCCTATCCAATAGAAATTAAAACAAATATATTACTCTCATCATTGGATGTATTTATGAGACATAGATCAATGGTTTCCATCTCAGAGCCATTGCAATTCAAACTTTAGAACTAAGTGTTTGTTGTTGTCATGAGAATTCGAATTTAGATATTTTATAGTCTTTGTTTGGGCATGCACTAATCGTGTTTTTTAAGAGACATTTTTGACATATAGGCTATGAAGAATAAGGGGTTGAAACGTAAAAGTGACCCCATCAAAGATGAAAATGTGACAGAATACGAGCGTGTTCATAAATACCACATCAAAAGAATAAAGAATATTTGTCATCCCTTGGTTTGGAAAATAAGTAAGTAATTACTTCTCATACCTTTTCACTTCTATGCATATTTCATGAAAGTTTTATATAATCTATTTCATGATGTAGGCCATATATGCTTTTTATTCTAATTGGTAAGTTTTTTTATTTATAGGGGAATGTTGGATTCTACAAAAAATGATCATAATAAACAAAAGGCAAGCAAATAAAAATCATTGCCAGCTCGTAGAATCCAACGCCTTCATAAATCAATTCATAGAGATGAAGCTAATGATATTAATGATAAAATTCCCAAAAATTGGCATACTCTAGACAATCGGGATTGCGATATCTTTATTTAAAATTAAAGAAAAGATTTGAAGTCACATCTGAGGGTATTGGTGACCTTGAAAGTGCCACACTGGTTGAGTAGATTCCTGATCTAACTAGGGACACACTTGTTGAGGATATTTGTGAGATACCTAGTTCCGCACCTGTTGTGTCCAATTATGAGGAACTAATTTAGCCTGATTCCTTAGAAAAAACACTAATTACATCTCCTCCAAGGAACGTGCTAGGAGTTTAACCTGTTATATCCACAAATATGAGTGGTTTTTGAACGTCCAAAACTAGTTCTGGAGATCCATCACCTTTCATCAAAAGATGTAGAATTATTCAAGGCTTGTATAGGAGCACAAAAAGGGAAGCAAAAGAAATAAAATCAAAAGGAAATAAGGATTATGTGGTCAAGGTAAAATATGGCTAGCCTACTGGACCAAGTGCTTCAAGGTGGTCCATAGATTTTGGGCACAAGAATAAGGTCTTATTTGGATGTTACCAAATCCATCTTTATAGATCAATATCCAAGAAATGTTGATCCAGTGGTCCAAAAAATGGAAAAAAATAATTGAGATTGTTGGTGGTAGGATTTCTATTAAATATTACAAGTATAGAATGAGAATTTTGATGAATAATTTCAGGCATAAATGCAGGAAATTAATCTTGGATGGAAACGATAAGGAGAGCAGCTTGAATCCCAAATAGTGGGAAGATTTGAAGGAAAGTATGTTTGCTTAAGAGTTTTTGGAAAAGAGTGCAAGAGAGAAGAAAGGAAGAGATCTTGTGAAGGATCGATATTTTTTAGGTTGGGGAAGGTTGAGAGCCAAACAACACATATGTGTAAGTATATTTTTTTTTGCTGAATAATGTACATTATGTTTTGCCTTTTTTATTTGTTTATATTTCCAATACATTGTGTGTTGACAATTATTTGCCATCTGTTGAAGTTGAGAGAAGCCAAACAAGAGGCCCATCTATGCTGAAAGCCCTAGTGACGATTACACCAATGCAATGAATAATTGTAAAAATGGGCTGTCAGACAAGATGTCAACCATAGCCTCCTTCGTTGAACCTCTTGTTGCTACATTCAAATTAAATGAGGTATTTCCTATTGATTCAAATGAGGTAAGGTAATTAGCATTCCCTTCCAACCATTTCTTCACTTGATATTTTAATCTAAGGATGTTTTGATCCATTTCACTTCACTCACAAAGCCTCTTTTTTTAATGGAAACACATGTCAATCATAGGAAAAAACCATAATTATGGGTGGTGCAACAATATGGAAAGACCCAAAATATGGACATGAACATGCAAAGGTATGTACTAAATCAGTAGCAGTTTTTGTAGATATCTAGAAGCCTTATATCTTAGAATATGGTTTAATTGGTATCTATTTTGTTTTTTATAGTGCTCAATAATTCCAGTGGGGCATGAAGTACTCTAGGAAGGTGAAAATGTTAAAATATTAGATCCATACGATGGTGCTATTGCTGGAATTGGACGAAATCATTCACTTTGTATGATCCATGGAGTGGCACTTGGTCTCGAAGATGCAAATGTCAATGTCATCAATGTAACAAGTAACATCACTCTTCTGTATGAATATAAAATAGATGGATGTCTTCATTTGAAGGAGAAGGAAAGGAGTTTTATTCGGTGGCCAAAGAATATTTGGAAAAGTTATCAAACTAGATGATTTTTATGTTCTTGTCCCACATATTGATGTTCTTTAAGTTCATGTTGTTGAGAGTGTTGACTAGTAATGGCCTCTTTGTCTAGTAGTACCCCTTGTCTAGGAAGTATAATTTTATTGGTTTTCTTATACAAGAGTGTTGAACTATGTTGTGTAACTTCATATCTTATCCTTATTTTATATGTTGGTTTGAAAATGATTACTTTATTGACATTATATGATATACATGTTGTATTGCAGTCACTATAAGTGTTTCATAGTTGCTTCACTTATGTCTTGCAGAGTGTTATACATATCATATATATTTTTTACAACTAAAATACCTTATCCTTATTTTATAGGATGGTTTGAAAGTGATTAGTTTATTGGCATTATCTGATTTATATGTTGTATTGCATTCACTAGAGGTGTTTCATAGTTGCTTCACTTATGCCTTGCAGAGTGTTATACATAACATAGATATTTTTTACAACTGAAATATCTTATCCTTATTTTATATGTTGGTTTGAAAGTGATTACTTTATTGGCAGTATCTAATGTATATGTTGTATTGCAGTTACTATAGTGTTTCATAGTTGCTTTACTTCTGTCTTGAATAGTGCTATACATAGCATAGATATTTTTTACAACAAAAATCCTATCCGGCAACGGCGCTAATTTGTTATCACTCAGAATGTACCCAGGTTGTGAAAGGTAGATCCTGAGGTAACAGCAAAAACCACTTTAGATCGTATTTCTTACCTAATACAGTTAGAGAGGGATCTCTCACTATTTACAAAGTTTTTATACTCAAGAAATTAAATCAAACACAATCAGAAGGTTAGATTTCTGATGGGACAAATATGACAGGTTTGTTTTAAAAGACTTGGTAAGACAGCCATGGAGGAGACCATTGGGCAATAGTCAACAATCAGATCTGAAATAGGTTACAAGAGGTAGGGTTTTGAAGGTTTATGAACAGAGGCAAGGTAGGAACCATTTCCTTGGTCTTGAGGTATTAGCAGGTTGATTAGTAGACAAAGGGAGACATCCCATCAAACAGAGCACCTAACTAAGGTGAATTCTGTAAGACTTTAGAAGAAAATGTTTTCAAAATGCTTGAACAATGGACCTAGAGCATGAAAGATGAATTCTAGCCCATAAGCACTAATTATCAAGCATGAAATCAAATACAAAATGAAGTGAGAAACAAGATAAACAGTCACATAAAGAAATTACTTACTGAAGAAAAAGATGGCACAGGAATCTCTGCCATGAAAAGGTTTAACATTCCTCCTCTGTAAATTTCATTCATCTACAGAAAACTTGAAGCCATTACAATGTAGAGCCTCTTATCTCTTGAAAATCCCCCTTAAAACTATCAATTACCTTTTAATTTATAAAATAATAACCTCAACCTAACCTTGAATTCAAAACCTAACTGAACTCTAAAAATAGAAACAATTACAACAAAGTTTCTCCTGCATATCTATAATAGTGATAGTTGTGTGAAATATGGGAGAGGTTTTTGTAATTATCCATGTGCCTGACAAAACCCATGTCTTATTTTCTCCAAACACATCTCAAACTCCTCGAAATCGGCCTTTGAAACTGATGACTTAGATAGTAAAATAGTAAATTTTTGAAAAAATAACTTGTGAAGATATTTTAAATTATCCCAACCTATGAGAAACGTGTAAAACTTGAAGGAGTATTTTGACTATAGGCCTATTAGGAATACAAACCTCTCTCATTTTTGTAAAATTAATTTCCATTTGTTTGAAACAATTCTTTGAATTTGATGGCTTAAATAGTCCTTTGGAAAACATGAAAAATTGCCTGTAAATATGACTTTGTTTCTCCTAACGCATAGCACCTGTGTTGAAAATGAAAGAGGTTATTGTGGATAGGCATGTTGTGAAGAAAATACTCTCTCTATTTCTTAAAATTCATCTTCATTTCATGTAAAAAATTCTTTGAATTTGATTACTAGAACAGTCATTTTGAAATCTGAACATTTTCCCCTCTGAAGATGACTTCGATTCTCCCAATAATTAGCACCTAGGTAAAAACAGAGAGAGGTTATTGTAGATAATAATGTTATTATTAAAAATGTCTTTCAATTTTTTAAAATGCTTCTTTATTTTCCAGAAGTTGTTCTTTGAATAAAATGACTAAAACAGTCATTTTCAGAAGAAGAAAAAAAATATGCTCTATTGCTTCTAAACCTTGAATTGTTTAACTGTAATTCATAAATAGAGAAAATATAGCATCTATCCTTGTAAGATAATATATTGTAAGAGCACTCCCATGAATTAATTTATCAATGTGGCCATATTTATTAATAGTGCCTACAAACACTTGAATAATCCCAAGCTTTGGCACACTCTCCATTGTAAATTCTGTTTGTAAGACTTTAAACACATACCAGTACCTTCATGAATGTTCTCACTATATATATTTCTCCAACACTTCTGGGCTGATGTTATTTTTGGGATTCCCTTTTGCATTATTGAGTGGTGGATTCCCTTTTCTTGCTCTACTAAGATGAATTTCCAGCTCCTTGATCAGACTCTTTATCTCCACCATTTTTCCTTCAATTTTTTTCCATTTGAACACCATGAGATTTTGAGACAGATAGCTGATTGTTACACAAAATCACTACCTCCTTATTTTCACATTGATAACCAACAACTCTTTCTGGTGCAATGCTACCAATTGTATCATGAAAGAACTTATCCAATGTGCTCATTCACCATAAACACATGCAAGCGAAAATGGATTTACAGAAGTCAACTCACTTTTTACACACCGGCTTATTCCGGGACCCTTACCAAGTTGTTTTTCCTTTACCACTTTCCTCACCTGAACTCACCAAAACTTACCACATGGAAAGTGGTTTAAAATTTCGCTACCACTCTTCCCTTTTAATTGTCTCACAATTTTGCATTCCGGAATAGCATGGGACCGTTGATGAAATTTCACTTTTTGTTTAAACTATTGGATTATTATATGTGCTAGCAGTTTGATTATACCTTAAGGAACAAAGAAAGGTAATAGTGTTAATTTAATTGTAACTTCAGAATGTATTCACTTATATTTCTTATCTATTGTAACCCAATGTTTATTCCGGGATGTTCTTGTCATGTCATGCCCCGATGTTTCGATCAGGAGAATCAATAATGTAAACAAGTCATGTCAAGTCATTATGGAACCCTCCTATTGTCTAAGGGTTAAAGTCCTCGCAGTTCTAGGGCACTAGGGTTATTAGTCTCTCCTAGAGAGGTCAGCCCTAGTAGGGTTTTTAGTCATGTCGAGATTAGTATAAATAGAGAGTTAGACTCTCTATTTAGCACACAACTCATACACACTCAAGTGTAGTGTATAGTTGAGGAAGAGAAAGACACTGGGGCTAAAGGAAAGAGCTTGCTGCTATTGGGAGATTGTCTTACTCTTTTTGGGTTTCACTTTGGTGTTGATTCTATCTCTGAGGAATTTGTGGGGTTTTCTCCATTTATGATTTCCCCGAGGAAAAACACTGTGTTCATTGTCTCTTGTGTTTGATTGTTGTGCTTGTTGTTCTCTCGGTTAAAGATCCTAATGATATGCTATATTAATGTTGTAAAAACTAACATGGTATCAGAGCTAACCTGAGAAGAAGAAACTGTGCAGCTGCGGGAACTAGGGATTCCTATTTTATGGATCTCTCTACATATATTTTCAGCAAAATTAAGGTGGAATAACTCTCCTCCCTAGGGCGCATCTTTCTGTCGAAGCAGAATCCAATTCTAAGGTTTTTCAGTTTTGGACCTAACACTACTGCTGGAAATTAGGGCTTTTCACAGAAGAGGAATTTTTCAGTGATCCTAGTGTTAGAATTATTAATCCTCCCTTGTCCAAATTTGGTCATATGTCTAAATTGGGAGTCCATCCAGTCTATTTATAGTCACTAACACCATTGGGTCCACTTGACCTAATTGGGGCACATGTTTTAGTTACTAAAGTGTGGGGAACACTAATTGAGGTTCACTGCCACTGATTACACTTTATTGCATCAGTTTAGGATCCTCCTAGACCAATCCCTACAATTTAGGAATCCATTGGGAGTGCCGAAACCAACCAAAGTCAGTTCACTTCAGTTAATGACTAGTCAAGCTAAGTTAGGAGTCAGTTACATTTAGTTCTAGTCCTCTACATTCAGTTAGCGCTAGGTTTACTTGAATGCAGTCATGTGGGGTGCATTTCTCACCTACCACAGTTATTTAACCTTATTCAAGACTGAATGTAACACTTGAGTTGTGTTTTAGAGCTCTGATGAACTCCGGTTATGATTTAGACAAGGTCAGTTAACTACTGAGTCCTTCGATAGTGATTTAGACAAGGTCTTAGTTACCTACAGTCAAGTAGAGTCTATCAATTTGAATTTCCTCATGTGGATTTGAATTTCATATGGCTATTAAAGCCATTTTACTTCATTGTAATTATCATCTGATTACTTTTTGATTAATGAAAGCATTCACAGCTGCAAGCCATTTTTGCACTGTTTCATTCTTCAATTGCTGAGTAAATTGTGAGATCTACTTTGTGAGTTGTGTATTTGTCTACAGATCTATGTGCTCAAATTTACACCCAGGATTGGATTGATCTCCTCCCCAAAATCTAATTTAGGGATCAATTTCAAAGCATTTGGTTGGACAGAACTCCAGAAAAGCAAAACCCTAATCTGCTCATGAACGAGTACTACAGGATTTCAGCTTCAAATTCAGATCCGACATCTTGACTTGGTAAGATCTAAATCTTTTGTATTTCCATTTGAGGTTCTTAGTTAATAAATCTCATCATACCAAGCTTAATGAGAAGCTTTAGGGAGCTGATAACATCCGAGCCTGGAATTATAGGATCTCCCTGGTCCTGGAAGAAAATGAGTTAGACTCCTATATCCAGGAGGAGGTTCCAGTTCCAGAGGGAGATGAAGCCAAGGCATTACATAAGAAGAAGTTGGTTATGGAAAAGAGGATCATTGCTGATTCTATCAAGGATCGCCTCATTCCATAGGTGTCCTCCCTCAAGACACCCAAATCCATGTTTGATGCCCTAACCAAATTGTTTGAAGGGAAGAACATCAATCAGAAGATGACTCTAAGGAACCAGTTGAAGAATGTCAAGATCCAGAATGAGGAGACCATCCAGTCATACTTCACAAGGGTCTCCTAGATCAAAGAACAACTAGAAGCTGTAGATGAAGAAGTAGAGAATGCATAAATTGTGATGACAACATTGAATGGCCTCCCCAGGTCATGGGATTCTTTTATCCAAGGAATCTGTGCTAAAAAGAAGTTGGTCAAGTTCAGAATACTGTGGGAAGAATGTTATCAAGAAGAAGCTCAGATATCTGCTCGAGAAGAGAATATGGGAAGTGAATATCATGCTCTCACAGTACACTCCAAGAAAGGAAGAAGGGAAAATCATCATCACCAAGGTAAGCATTCTCATCAGAAAAATAACTTTATGAGAAGGGATCCATCCAAACTCAGATGTTATACATGCGATGAAATAGGACACTTTGCTAAAAATTGTCCCAAGAATAAGAATGGATCCAAGAAGAAGAAGAAATCCAAAAGAAGACATCATGCTCACACTGCTGAGGATGATGATCCTCCTAGGAAGAGAGTAAAACAAGAAAGTGAAGACTCTTCAAGTGAAGATGAATATGTTCTAATCTTCACTCTCACGGGAACTGTCACTCATGGAAGCAAATATTGGCTTATTTATAGTGGGGATTCCAAACACATGACAGGTTTCAAAGAATCCTTTGAGAAACTATCCGAACATAATTCACCTCATAAGGTGAAACTTGGGGATGAATACCAATATCCTATAAAAGGTAGTGGTGAATCCTCCTACAAGCTAGACTCTGGAAAGTCTATGAAAATGAAGGATGTTCTATTTGTACCAGGATTAAAGAAGAATATTCTATCCATATCAGCACTGGATGCAAAATGCATAAGGTTTGCATTCATATATGGTCAAGTTATCATGTGGCCAAGAGGAAAGACTATTAATGATGCAATAGTGATTGGAGAACAAGAAGGAGGTTTATACAAGCTGAAGGGCCATCCAGAACAAGATATGGTCCAAGACATAGTAGATCCAAATGAACTATGGCATAGAAGGATTGCACATGTGCATTACAGAGCACTACCACTTGCAAGAAAAGTTGTTGAAGGTCTTCCAGAAATTCAAGCAAAACAAGAAGGGGTCTGCAAAGGATGTGCAAAGGGGAAGAATACAAAGAAGACATTTCCAAGTAGCGAAAGCAAGGCAAAAGGAATCTTGGAAATCATCCACTCCGATGTATGCGGACCAATGTCATCAAGCTCACTAAGTGGGTATGTATATTATGATTATTTAATCGATGAATTTTCTAGGAAGACATGGATTTACTTCATGATGAACAAAGATACAGTTTTCAGCAAATTCAAGGAATTCAAAGCCTTGATCGAAAACCACACAGAAAAGAAGATCAAGACCTTTCAATTAGATAATGGTGGAGAATTCACATCAAATGAATTCAAAGACTTATGCAAAGAATCAGGGATTAAGAGGGAGTTTTCCACTCCTTAAAATCCACAACAGAATGGGGTTACAGAAAGGAAGAATAGAACCATCATGGAAGCTGCAAGAGCAATGCTTCATGATCAGGATCTTTTTATGCACCTATGGGCAGAAGCAGCCAGAATATCGGTGTATGTACAGAACCGTACTCCACATAGAGCACTCAAGAACAAGACTCCTGAAGAAGTTTTCTTTGGTAAGAAACCAAAAGTTAGCCATCTTAGAATATTCGGTTGTCCAGTATACATACACATTCCAAAAGAGAAGAGAACAAAACTAGATCCTTTAGGAAATAAGGGAATATTTGCGGGATACTCTGAAAGCTCGAAGGCTTACATAATAAACTTCCCAGGATTCAAGAAGATCGACATCAACAGGGATGTAACATTTGATTAAGACACAACTTACAACAAATCCAGAAAGAGACCTACTGAAGAACCTGAAGAATCTGAAGCTCCCAGAATTCATGATACAACCATGAATGAAGAAGATTGAGAATTGGAAGAACCACAAAGACCTGTAGATCCACCTCAGGAAAAGAATCCTCATAAGAGGAAACCTGCTTGGGTACGTGAAACTATCCTAGGTGTAGAAAGATATGGGACTCCAAAAGAGAATCATAGAGAAATAAAGAGAACCATATCTTGCTCTGGATATGTAGCCTTACTATGTGACTTTATCAAAGAAGAACCTTCCAGTTACGAAGAAGCGGCAGAATGAAAAGAATGGAAGGATGCGATGATCGAAGAATATCAATCAATCATGAAGAACGATGTTTGGGATGTTGTCCCAAGACCAGAAGGGAAGTTAGTTGCAACCTCCAAATGGATCTACAAGATCAAGCATGCTGCAGATGGTAGCATAGAGAAATATAAGGAAATATGTATGGCTCGTGGCTTCTCACAGAAGGAAGGAATAGATTATGAAGAAACCTTTGCTCCTGTAGCCAGATACACTTCCATCAAATCAGTACTTGCTTTGGTTGCAGTAATGAAATGGAAGATACACCAAATGGATGTCAAGACTGCTTTCTTGAATGGTGTAGTAGAAGAAGAATTGTATGTAGAACAACCACTTGGGTTTGAGACACATGACAAGGAGTCTCATGTGTGCAGACTAAAGAAATCCCTGTACAGTTTGAAATAGGCACCTAGGACATGGTATGGCAGAATTGATAGCTTTTTATCCAGCTTGGGCTTTACCAAGAGTAAAGCAGATTCCAACCTTTACTACAAGGTTGAAGATGGCAACACCGTGATGCTTCTATTGTATGTAGATGGTCTATTTGTGACAAGTATGGATGGGTTGATTGCTGATATGAAGAGAAAGCTTGTTGCCAAGTTCAAAATGAAGGACTTGGGTATGATGCACTATTTTCTAGGTATGGAGCACTACTACATTTCGATCCAAAATCTGACGGAAAAATACGATGGCGCATGGATTTGTTTTTTTAAACTTACCAAAAATCACAAGGATATTTTTTTTTTTGTAAATGTGGCCATAAGCGTCGCTTAAGTGACGGCTAGCCTCAGAAGCGTCGCTTAAGCGATGGCTAGTCTCATAAGAGACAACGCCTTTTAGCCATATGTCCCTCCTCCATCCATTAGGTGATCTGGAGCATCTCTAATATGTCACTCTTGATTCTATGCCATATGAAATAAATCAAGGTGTATATCTTTATCCATATGTTCTTTTTCCATATTTGGTCCCAAATCCCCCCCAATCATTGGAATTCCCTATCAATATGGAGTAGGATTCATTTAGAAATAAGTTCCCCCCATCCTTGTATCCACATCATAATTGGTCATCTCATAAGGAGGGTATTTTAGACATGGGATCTCACGAAAAAATTATTGGATTAGAGAATATGAGGAATAATCCTATCTGGGATAAAGATATTGAGTGGAGGTGAAAAAGTTTATCTCTTTGTATTTCTTCAATATACTAGGATACTAAATTTCTCCAGAAATGTGCTAGACACATAAGGAACCTAAACACCATTTGTGAATTGAAAGATGGGGAAGTCCATCAAGTTCATGGATTATGGGATCTTGTTGGACTAGGGGTCAATCATTTTAATTATATCTACAAAGAACTATCTGAATCCAACCTAGGGGAGATCCTAAAATTGGTGGTGTTCTTTCAAGGATGTTTGAGGAGGAAAAGAAGATGGATCTCTTTCAACTAGTGACAAAGGAATACTTGTGTTCCTTCCTCTAATATTTCCAAATGGATAAGATTCTAGGGTCATATCGGTGACCAACTAAGTTTTATGTGGATTTGACTTCTTAGAAATATTTGGAGATGATCTATTAAAGGTGGAGGAGGAAGTTTAGATGACTAGGACGATGCATACTAGTTTAAATTCAATATTCCTAGAATCCATCCCAAAGGTGGATTGGGGCCTATGAAATTCAAATATGTCATACCATTATCACTTTGCAATTGCATATATAAGATAATTTCAAAGGTGATAGTTGTTCACCTCAAGCCTCTTATTTCAATGGTGATATCTATGAAATAGTTTGTGTTCCCCAAGGTACATGTATCTGATCCGGACAGATGGATTGAATGAATTGTTGGATTGGATCGCCCGCTTGAACAGGTTAGTCCAAGTGAAAGTATCATTCTCAGGAAGTAGTAGTACGAGGGATGGATGCTTACCAGCCTAGGGTCATCTCTCTCACGCTAGTCAGCTAGTTTCAATTTCATTCAGGCAGGTCAGGTTGTTCCAGTTTTAGGTGTATCAATGAGGGTCAATAAGACAAGCCAAGACCCGTACACCAGGTTGTTGTCTCAGATTCATTCTGAAAAAAACCCCAACGGGGGGTGGAAAGCACCTTTGCTATATGACATATGTGCGACAACAAGGATGCTGCTTGTTGAGGGGCGATTTGAAATGCAACTGAGGGTTTGGAGACCTGGAGTTCTTGTCGAGTTGGGTGAGGGGTTTTCTTGGTACTGAAGACAGACTTATGTGGCAATGTCATCTCCATTTCCGTACTCTCCAGGCATTAAACTCACCAACAGTACGCTGATTGACTGATGGTTAACTCGGGTCAAGGGATTCATCCTCTGTGTATAAATTATGCCATTTTGTGCTTGTTGATTCTAAAGTCTTGGTTCGATTCCCTCTTCTTGGTTTGAGGATTAAATTGGGGCATCGTTTGTCGAGGTTTAAAGGAGAAGCATGCACTATTGGAGAATACAAAGAATGGTTGTAGCTTTTTAAGCTCCGCATTGGATGGGGTAAGAGTCCTCTTGCTATTTTTACAAGCTTGTAGAGGTAAATACTTGTGTTCTTAAAGGGTTTGAATGGATTGATACCTACCATCCTTTCCATTTCTATTCTTACACTTGGTTTATGAAATGAGAACACCAAGAAAGCACTGCAAAACCCATTTTAGGATTCCCTCAACCACCAGTCTGTAATATGGACATAAAACCTGCAAGAAGAGATGAGATCATAGTAGGCCCTATTCAAACAAGAATCGGAAACACAACAACAAACCCTTAATTCCTGGGTTCATTTGGTCTAGAAAAGGGAATAGCCTCTCTCGCTCGTTGAGGTCAAGTAGGTGATTCAAACTGGTATAAATGAGGAATGCATTTGTTTTACCGAGGAACTCAATGTCATAGTGTGTGGGATCCCCCTTGGGACCATGTTGGATCCTCTACAGCTAGGACCTACTTCATGACACATTGGACTTGAAGGACCGTAGCCTTGAATGTGCCTTGATGGACACCAACTCCAAACTTCTCCTCCTTTTTCAAACACTAGGTGACCAACTCAGAGACACTTGGGCTAAGAGACAATTGAACTTCCTCCCACACAAGATCTTATGTCAAAGTAGGGGGTGGAATAGATAGTGTATAGGCTCCCACTTGGGACCATGTTCAACTCTCTATAGCTAGGACCTCCTTCCTCCATGAGACATTGTACTTGAAGGATTTTAGCCTTGAGTATGCCTAAATGGAGACTAACTCCACACTCTTCGTCCTTTTCCAAGCACTAGGTGACCAACTCAAATACCTTCGGGCTAAGAGACAATTGACCTTCCTCCCATGAAAGATATTCAAACTGCTCTTTGTTGCAGCTTTACAAAGCCAGGAGGAGATTTGACTTAATAGGCAGGCCTATTATCAACTTCCATATCTCCGAAGAATGCCATAATACTCATAAGTACTGAAAAACCTCCAGCAAAGTGATAATGCATTGAAGGCCAGTGAAGTCAAATTTGATTGACCTCATCTAGTGATAACCAGGATTCAGTTGATCCCAAATCGGGCAGTCACAGTATCAAATCTCAACTTACAGGTAGGGTTCACCAAGTCACTGCGTGCAGCGTGGAATTAATAACAGGAGAAGCAAGAGAGCATGGAACAGTGAAGAGCCAGACATAACGTGAATTGCACTTTCCCCATCTGCATGCCCAATGTTGGATTCAATGGATGCTGGAGATCAATCCAGAGTCACTTCGACATACATGCTGTACTATTAATCATTGAATACATTAGGATGGTGGAGTACTCTGCTTGTTTAATGTCAACCAATGACATACAAACAGGTCACCATAGCATTATTTACAAGGTCTGCAAACCAAAATTCATATCAAAATTCTATAAAACATTCAAGGCAAATACCTAGTTATGTACTCAAGCTTTTTCTAGGTCTCATGGTCTCATGCCACAACATTAAGACCAATCAGTACTTGCTTCCTGAGAAAAGTCTTAGACATATGATGAACCTTTCATGAAGTCATATGAGTGGATGGATATATCTATGCAAATTTTTATATTGATGGCTATGGTGTATCATTTGTTCCTGGAGTTACTACCATTTTGAGCCCATCAGAACCAACCTGTCACCTCTTTTCAGCTCAAATCCATGGAGCGGAATATAAAAGGGTGAGCTGTAGGAGCCTTAGACCATCTTTTGCCATTCAAACAACTGCAATGTTATCATATACACACCTGTATTGGCAAAATGAATGAAATAAAATTCTCAGCAGAGGGGAGAATCCTTGGTTCCATATTTGTTTACAAGCAGTACAACCATCACCATATCAACCAGGGCCTACCATGGTATCATGATCATTAGCCACGGTTTATGCCACCGAATTTTATTCACATAATCGACAAATTACCCAGCCATGGTCTTGTTGGTGGTGCTGAAAGGTCCTACACTGGACTCAGTTGAGATTGAAATTCAATGAAATGGTCATTTGTGTGTTAGGCCAACATTGTGACTTTTGATTCTAAGTGATATCTTAAATGACAAGATCCTGAAGGCATCAAGAAGTATATTACTAAGGAATATATTTTTTTTAAAGTGCTTACAGGGTGTTTGTTTCGGTGAAATTGATATGAATTTCCATTTATTTCGACCGATCACTTTCGTGATCAACACCATTGATGATTGTTCTCTTCCATTTCCTTTTCTGCTAAGTGTTGAACCAAAGCCAAATAGTGACATTAGGCATACTATCTCTATTTTTAGTAACATAGTAAATGTTGTTGGCCACCTTGTAGTATTGTACTTGCTATGAATATTGTTGTAAGCCAGAGCGATATTACCTTAAAGTATCTTGCTTTTTGGCCTCACTTTTATTTGCAGAAAAATTAGTGATTGAAATAAATGTTTGCATTGAGATTTATCATTTGCATTTTAGATTCTGGACAGGATGGAATTAAACCCATCTTCTAGCATTTGGTATGTTTTTTTATTATGAATCCAAATCTTTATGATGCTTATAGAATTGTATAAACCAGCTCTAACATTGTGACCTTTGATTCTAAGTGGTATCTCAAATGACAAGATCCTGAAGGCATCAAGAAGTATATTACTAAGGAATATTTTTTTTAAAGTGCTTACAGGGTGGTTGTTTCAGTGAAATTGATATGAATTTCCATTTATTTCAATTGATCACATTCGTGATCAACACCATTGATGATTGTTCTCTTCCATTTTCTCTTCTGCGTAGTGTTGAACCAAAGCCAAAGAATGACATTAGGCATACTGTCTCTATTTTTAGTAACATAGTAAATGTTGTTGGCCATCTTGTAGTATTGTACTTGCTGTGAATATTTCTGTAAACCAGAGCTATGTTTCCTTAAAGAACCTCACTTTTTGGCCTCACTTTTCTTTGCAGAAAAATTAGTGATTGAAATAAATGTGTGCATTGGGATTTATCATTTGCATTTTAGATTCTGGATAGAATGGAATTAAATCCAGCTTCTAGAATTTGGTATGTTCTTTTCTTATCAATCCATATCTTTATGATGTTTTTAGAGTTGTATAAACCAGCACTAACAAAAATTTGGGAGCTTGTTATATGAAGTTTGTGAGGCATATCATCTGTTTCCTTCATATAGTTGCCAATACAATTCCGTTGGCTTTTTTGGCCTGCTTCAGGATGCAATGACTCTCTAAATGGTAAATGGATTTTTTTTCTCCAATTTCACCTTTCTTGATTTGCAAATGCAGTTCTAGGGCATTTGGTTTTTTGTTATTGTCGTGTAGCTCTGCCTTCTAGAATGCAGATTAAAATTTCAACACTGAAGTTTTTTTATTAGAACAAGCGTACCAATGTTTTATGTACTTTATCTATCTTCTAATTTGTGATTGACAACAACATTCTGTCTATGTTGAAGTTTCAAGCACCACCTATCCATTTTTGGGATGTATACTGGTGTCATAGCCAATTGAAGAAAGTTCCTCCCAGTATTCGTTTGGCTGAAATCTGCATCCACAATTAATTTACAGTGATTTTTTTCAATAAGTTTTCCTCTCTTTCAATGGTTGTATACAACTTCATGTCAAAGTTTATCATAGGTGCAAAATGAATTATCTTGTTTCATAAACTCTTTGATTTCATTTGCAGTTCATGCTCGTTTTTGGGACTTATTTTATGAGCTTAGCTGTATAATTCTTTTTCACCTGCCAGAACTGCATTCTAGTGCTTCCAATATCTTTCATGTGGTTATTAATTTTTCCCTGATAGCCCAAAGAGATTAATAGGCCATAACCAGGTTGTTGAAGCTATCCTTTCTTTATTCTCTTGTAGCATGTTTTGAAATGTTCTTTCTTTTTCCGTTTCGTCCTCACTTTTTCTGTGTTCTTTTTGTCAATGATTTTCTAGATTCAAATGGCCATTTTCAAAGTTTCTAGGAATCACAGCCAGTCTAAAATACAGTGGATTTCATCCACTGATGATGAGCTTTGGATCCATCCATACCAAGAGGATGCTGGAGAAGAATCTGACACTACAGAAGACTCATATATTGCAGAGGTCGGGGCCGAGTTATGTATGGTTGGAGATCAGACATGTTCAGTTCCCTATGAACTCTTTGATTTGCCAGACTTGAAGCATATTTTGTATTTGGACAACTGGAATTCTTGTTTGACAGAGGAGGATAGGTACAATCTTGCGGCATACCTTCCTGACATGGACCAACAAACTTTCAACCTAACTCTGAAGCAACTACCTGGAGGAGAAACATTGAATTTTATCAGTCCCATGGAAGAGCTCTTTGATAGGATGAAAGGTGGGTTATGCCCCCCTAAAGTGTCCCATTACATGGAAGGATCGTTGTATTTGCAGCAAAAGCTGCATTATCATTCATTGAGGAATTATCACAAGAATCTGGTGAATAACTTCATGGAGATGCATAAGATCTGGAAAAGTTGTCCTCCAGGGGCAGGTGTGGAACAAAGGCTTAGGGTTTGGTACTCTTGTAAAAATCAGAAGAATATTTTACAAGATGGACCTCAGGCTGTCCCTCCATATTCAAAGCTTGGTTTAGAATCCTTAAAAAAGAGTAAGGCTCGGAGACCACCGCCACAGCCAAGCAAAACAACTACACCTGTTAAATATCAAGGTGTGACTGATATTGTCTACCCTCCTTGTCAGCAAAAGAATCTAACTACTGCAAAAGTTGACAGCAAAGGTGTTCTGAAATGGAAGGCACCCAATAAGGCTCCTTTTCCCTCTAAAATCAGCACTGCAAAGTTGGATTCCAAGGAAATCATGAAAATAGAAAAGAGAACCCCCAAGGGAGTTTTGAAACAGTTTCCAAAGAGTCTTGTAAGGCATGGACAACCCCAAATGAAGCAAGAAAATATTCCTTTGAGGGAGAATCAAGGTTATGAAACAAAATGTAGACTATCACTTTACCCACAGGCTATGGGTGGATGGGAAGGGGACAGTTTTATTGGAGAAGCTTCACTTGCCCTACCTAGGAGCAAAGATAGGAGGAAAAAGAACAAATATGAAACACTGGAGAGTGCAGTGGTGCAACAAGGATTTGGATACTCCTACAGTAATGCCCCAGGGAAAAATATTTCAGAATATGACAAGAAGATGAAAAAAGCTAAGGGCCAACCAATACTTAACAACATTGGGACAATAGGTTACAGGCAGAAGATGATGTGGGAACTACCAGTTTTGTGCAATTTCAAAGGTAACATCTTGCAATTTCAGATTTTGTCCATGCACCTCCAGGTAACATCTTGGATTGGCAGTTACCTTGATTTTTTTCATTTCTTAGTAGTCACAAATAGTTGTTTCAGGTTGTATGCCATAGAAACGTCTGTAAAATTGTGTGTTTTTATTCGATTATTTAACCATTGGGGAAGGTTATTGAAATTCTGTCTCATGACATGGGAAATGCTTATGAACTATAGTGTTTTTTTTTATGCCTGCAAGAAATATTGCAAGTGAGGAGGTAAATAAAATGGTCATTTGGAATTTCAAATTAGATATTACTCCTAAAGATATTTTGCTTTTCTTAACCTTTTGTAAGAACACGATTGGCAGTTTCACAAATCATCTTTGTTCAGGATAGTGTCTATTTGCTATTTTTTCAAGTAGGCAATGGTCTGGGGGCTTAGCAGGCATTAGAGGAGAAGCTACTCTTCATGTTCTAAAACTGTAGGAAATTATAATAGTCGTTTGTGAAGTATACCTTACATTGTCCGAAATTGTAGACAAGAAAAAGATGTAAAAAGTGAATGTAAATGATCAAACTTTTTCTGTTTGTATCCATCTTCAGAAATATATTTTTAACTCTAAATTCAAGATCATTAGAATTGAAGGCATAATTACTTTAATGGCCTTTCAGCTTCATTCCCCGTTTACACAATTGTAGAGCTAATTCTTACTTTAATCTTAACATTAAAGATGTCACTTATCACATGTGCAAGTGAAGTGTGCCCTATTGTTTTTGTGCTAGTTATTACTTCAATCTTGAGTCCTAACATGTAAGATACTACCTGTCTCTTGCCCAAGTGAAGTGCACTCTATTGTTTCTGTGTTGTTTGTATGTGCTTGGAGTAGGCAATTCCAGCAATTTTCCAAAGAATCATTAGACTTTAGAAGGATGAATGCTATATATTATAAGTAAATGATTGCAATGGATGTTCAACTAGGTTTCAACCTTGGTTAACGGTTTTCTGGATTATTTGTGACATGTAAGGTGTCTTTGCAATCTACCTATTGTTTTTTATTTTAATGTAATTTAGAATATAAAGACTCTTATAGTCATATGTTTCATCCTCAAAGCATAGCCGGGATGGATCATATGATGCAAGTATTTTTTTTAGTCCTTAACATGACGAACATATATTTACACGGCCATAATTATGAATCCTTTAACAGTGGTAATTTTTTTTGTTTTTTTTGTTGGCAGAAATGGTTATAGATTTGTATTATAAAAGTGTTGCAGCCTCACTGGTCAGCGTAATATTACAGACAAAAGAAGGGAAAATTCGAGTCTTATCCTAAAAAATTGTCCAAATTTTTTTTCTGTAAAACTACTCAGAAACCTTTTCTGTCCTTCACAAAGGATTAACTATCTTTTGTTTGTTTAAAGCCTATAAAAAACTCCCAATACTGTGATGAATTAAGTCGGATTCCATTTATTGTTTAGGAGCTTGAGCGTGCTATGCCTTCAATTTTATAGTTTCTTTTGTTGAACTAAATAAGTCTATATATAATCTAACAATGTTATATTCTTGTATGATATTCTAGCAAATGCATCCTCATCTTAAAGAGTGTGCTATTTTACAGGAGGCTGGGAATTACACAGCTAAGAAATTGGATATCATATGCCATTTTTGGGTCATCAATCCCGTGGCTCTTTACCATCTAATTTCGATTGCAACTAAGCATTTGTAAGTGCAGTCTACCATTGTAGTTACACATGCCATTCAAATGTGTTTTTAATATAGTGACCTAATAAACTTAGAAGCCAATCAGAAGCTTCAGAGTGATGTGTACCTTGAACAAATCAATGTTGTTTTCTTGGCAGACTCTCGATCAATTAACATTCTTTCTTGTAATGCATGAGCTGAATGGTTACATGGCCACCGTCACAAACCAAATTTAGCCAGTTTCCTAGTGGAGGTGTGGGGCAGTTCCATTCACTGTATGGTATGTTACACTATCTTTCAAATTAGACACAATAATCTTTCCTTATATATAGACTGCTCTTTGTTAGCATAGTCCTGAAATAGACTTGCCTCCTTCAAAAATTTCTTTCAAGAACTAATATCTTTTTGCTATGGTTGTTCAATTGCCTTAGTCTATGCTTGTTTTGGTGCATATAGGCCATGATGAATCTTGGAAAGCGATCTAAAGACTGCAATGCTGTTATAAATGGAGAGCTTGCTATCCATTCAGAAAAAGGTGAATCTTAAGGGGAATCCAATTAGGTAATTGTCCCACTCACAAGCCTTCTATCCTTTGTTTTGGAAAATTACATTTGAAATTTCACTGCAAATGTATCCTACTCAGACTTGATGGTTATTTGGTGTCTCATCCATCCCAATGGGTACATTGAGGGATAAATTATGGCCATCATCAAACCCTCCCATTTGTCTGAAACCGATGAGGTCTTAACTTACTAATTGTAGCTCCAATGCTTGCGATATCTGTTACAACTAATATGAAATTGTGAATTAGGAAATGTTCTTAAGACCCTAATATAATCTGAGAGACCTTATGTTATTTGAGGACTATTGTAGCTAACCCACCTTGTATAAATTTTTTCAACTATACTTTTTTTAATAAAACTATTCATTTTGCAGGGGTGATTATCTCCTAGACTTGGCCCGAAATTGGAATAAGGGGGTCTAAGGAACACGTTCCCTTGTGTGTGATGGTGCATGTTTTTCTTGGATTCTTATGATGTTTGGTGCTAATCTGCTAGGATACCTGGGTATGTGGATGGGTGCGAGGGCAGGGATGCCAATTTAAAAAAAAAAAAATTACAATACCATCGCTTAAGCGACGCCTGTAGGCCAATTTTTTTTTTAAACAATACAATACCGTCGCTTAAGAGACGCCTGCAGATTTAAATTTTTATAAAGCGTCGCTTAAGCGATGCCTGTAGATGTAAATTTTTTATACGTCATCAGTTAAACGACAGCTAAGTTTAAAGTTTAATATGAATTAAATGTCGGATAACCGACAACTTACATTTAACCGACGGTAAGCTGCACTGTCACTTAACCGACGGATTGGAAAGTTGTCGGATAACCGACGAAAATTCACCGACGCTTAAAAAAAATCATAGTGTCGTACATGCAACAGGGGAGTGTCGAAAATCCGACAATACGACCTGTTGGCACCTGGAAATTCGCAGGCAACAACAGTAAAGGATTCTCCAGAATCAACGTTCCCAACTAGCCCGTTGACTGTTTGGTGTAGGGAATCCGTCCGGTATGCGGTCCGGCTACCGTAGGTCGAGGTAACAAAACAAAGGTTTTTACCGGTTGCGGCCCGGTCCACCGAGTTTTTGTTATTTTGACTTAATGTATGCAATGAAAATGCCTAACTAACAAATGCAGGGTGATAAAGATGCAAGGAACTACACAATGTGATGCGCAGGTTCTTACCTCTTGTCTTAGGCTCACAAACATCTAAATCACATATGCAGCCATGAAATAAATCAATTAACTATCTAATTACCTATCTATCTATCCCTGGGGATCCAAAAGAATGATTATTTGTGAGTAATGTGTTATTTCCATGTATGATAAACAGAGATTACAGATAGCTAATATTCATATTTACAACACATGAATGAGGAAAATATTCTAACAATCAGATAGCTAATTGTTATATAAGCAACATACATTACTCTTGGTGAAATTTCCACAAAAATAAATCAGCAATCATTCAACAAGACATAGGTCATAAAGTTAGAACGATCTCACGATTCATGGACACAAGCTGAAAAAAATAAAGTAGTTCATCTTTCCGCCATCCATTGTATAAAATTAGGAAATTTCACAATCTCTTCCTCCGACCGGCAAACTGTACTTTTTTATTGCAAAAGGAAATAGTTCTTCTTACAATATGTCCTTTAGTCTTACTAGGGGGAAAAGCCCCTTTCTCTTCATAGTCTATTATATTTATACAAAAAGAGTGAAATGGTTGGGCTGCCCAAAGTAGCCTTTAGGCTTCCCAACCTTTCATTTTCCCAACGCTTTCTTTTTCCCAACGTTTTACTTTTACAAAAATATTACAAAATATAAAAATGACGCATCCCCTATGAAGAGGGCCCAGCTTGGTTTTCTAGGAACTTCTTCCACACTACAGCCTCACTAGCGATGCCCTCAAAAGTGCTAGGCTCCAAAAACTGAATATTTATCTCAAATTTCTCGGCTTGATTCTTGATAGCCTCGATCCTTGCTGGGCTCAAGTGAAGCTGATCTTCAAAAACTTGTACACTAACGGCTGGGTGGCCCAACTCATTCCTCAAAACTAGGTCATCAATAGCCTTGATCTGTTGTGTTCTGTCCTCTGCATCCTGATATCTACTCTGCAATATCTCTATGAAGGTTTCATGGTCTGGGAGCTCATCAAGCTTATGCTCAACGTCTGTTTGACACCGGTTAAATGTATTAAGGAGCCTCCTGAAATATTCTGAGCATGCTCCCTGCGTCCTTTTGACGGTCTTCTTGAAGTCTTCCGTAGTGCTGACAACGAACTCTACTAGATCATGATCTCTTTTAAGGGCTTGATGGTCTTTGGCTGGTAGTTCTGCTGGAGTCTCTGCATTGTTCTCCAGCCTTGCCATTCTGGAATTCAAAACTTCAAGAACTTCCTGGGATCTATCGATGAAGTAGGAGGAGGTCTCCATGATTTCTCCTAACCGGTTTTCAATCTGAAGGACCTTACACCTTTCCTCCTCTAGAGCAATATGAAGCTGGAGCATTCTAGCTTTCTGGGCTAAGATATGTTCTTTGAATGGCTGGAGCAACGAAGAGATCTGTTCCTGATGTTCCTTTATCAGATCTTGGGAGTGCATATCATTGGATGTCAAGATGATCTTCTACTGCTCCTCTAGCTCCTCCACCTTGGCCAACAACCACTCCTTCTCCTTCTTCAACTCTTGATCTTCTGCTTGCACTTGCTCAAGCTGTTCTTGTGTAGTCTCCTGAGCCTATCTATCTTCATGCAAGGCTTGCAACTCAGCTTCAGCAGTCTTCATCTCCCTCTGTAAGTGTTCAAATTTCCGCTTTAGCTTGTTTCCTTCCTCTCTCTCTCTCTTCAGGGTATCCTTCAGCTGAGCAGAAGATTTCTTGTATGACTCCAGTTCAGTCATTACCTTGTCTATGTTATCTTTTGAGGCATGTAGTATTGCAGTCCCAGCCCTTATGGTAAGCCTTGGATCTAGGTCCGTTCCTAGCATAACAACAGTATCTGTTATCATTTTTCCCAGCATACCTTCTGCTTCTACCTTCCTTTTCGTCCTCTTCATTATTCTCTTGGTAGCCCTATCATAATAGACAGTATTGAAGTCGGGGACTTCTTCTCCCTTTTTCTGGATGAAAGGCACTAGCTGGAGCGTAAGGGCCACAGAGGTGCTAGCAGTAAGTACTTGAAAGGTCTGCACCTCGGGGTTTTCCTCCTCCTAGGTCTACCCTGCTTCTGTTTCAGAAACTGACTATTGTGTCAATTCTATTCTTTCAGCCTCCTGCCTTTGGAGCTCCTCATCAAGCTTTCTCTTTGCTTCTTCAGCTGCCTGTCTAGCTGCTTCCTCTGTTTCTTTGGATGCCTCTTTTGCTATCTCAGCTGCTTCTTGGGCAGCTTTACTTTTCTCTTCTTCTCCCTTCTGCAGCCATTCTATAGCCTCCTTTTCCAATCTCTGAGCCTCTTCATTCCTCCTTTTAATTCCTTCTTCAGTCTTTTTCTGTTCCTCACCTTTCCCACCTATGGTAGTGATTTTCTTCTTAAATCTTCTTTTTAATGCCGTCATGTTTGGAGCATTCCGAAAGACAGATTCTTCCTTATCGAAATGATGAGTATATTCGAAAAACACCTTATGCTCTTTATAGTGCTCCGCTATTTTACCGAGAGTATCGTTTCACCGGAAAGGCATCTCACCAAAATGGAACTTCCCTAGTTCCTCTACGAATTCGGCAGCTTGTTTCACCCTGGTGAACTTTTAGCTACCTAGCCTGAATCGTAAAGGAGGGTATGCAGTCTTCTTGTGTTGGAACAAGAAACTACATATTCCATCAATGAACACCTACCTGACTGCCTCTTTATGGACTATATAATCCGTTGCATATTTGGGCAGCAGTAAAGGAGTCTTTGATCCTCCATACATTCGAATGTACATGCCATTTTCAGTGAAGAAGTAATCAGCATATTCTCCTATTACCTGCATGGCACCTTCTGACATACAGTCACATTCCTTCCATAAAATGAGCGCGTAGAGTGGCATAACGAAGTGCTAGCAGACCTCTGTGTAATGGCTATGGTACTGGTGAGCCCACAATGGTCTATATGTGGCATACACAGGCATTCTTTCCCTGTCCCAGATGCACATGAGACCGGGGAAGGGCTGGTTACACAATATGCAATCTATCAGTATTGAACTTCATGTAAAACTCGGACCTTTTCTGACCTTCTCCTCCCAAGGCTGCGGCCAAGCAGGAGGACAGACTGCTTGACACAAAGTTGGCCCAATTGAAGACTGTTCCTTGGGTTGCCACATGAAAGATAATAGGTATCCATTCAAGCTTGAAGAGTCTGCCATGAGCTCTTCCAAAGATCCTATTTAGCATTAGCGCTATAAACCGGTAGGTAGCCCTCAAGCTTGTTGTATCATACTCACCGGTCTCTCTATATCGGTATAGCTTTCCCTGCAAGAGCATTTTCTTGAGAGTTTCCACCAGGTCCATTTTGATGTTGTCCAGCCAATCGTCAGATAAGAAAACCTGGGGTTCTGGTAGGTGATAGGCCAATGCCACATATCTGGGGCTAAACGCAGCATATCCCTGTCCTTCAACATTTCCTATGATCATTGTGGTTGTATTTACATGGGGAAAAATCCAGCCAATTACCTCATAGCATGGGAACAGCTCTGGCCTGGTGGCAACTTTCATGATAGAAGACTTCTCTATGTTAGCATAAATAGATTCTTCTTCGAGGCCCGTGTCGAGAACCTCCCTTTGGGAAATCAATCTGTATATGTCACCCCATTTGTACTCGTGCTCAACACCAGAGACACATTGGGTGTCTTCATATATGTATTCAGTCTTTGTCTCAGCTTCTACTTCTGGTACTTCTTCCACCACTGGAGCCTTATTCTTTTGTCTTTTGGACATGGTGGACTCGACTTCTTCCTGCCATATACAACATTGTAATATTGAGACATTCAAGGTGTATACATTTACATGACAGTGTGCAGCATTTTGTTCTTTCTATGTATATCATGGAAGCAACTAGTCGATGAAACTAAGATATAAGTTTGCATAACTTGACTGACCAAAAGCACGCTATTTAGTGCTCTTGTCTATATCTCAGCATGATGCAAAACATTTCTGTATGATATTAAAACATCACATCAAAGATCTTCTAGATTGGAATAAAATTACATCCATATGCAAAGTGCCATTTTCATGTGTTTAATGTGATAGCAAGAAGAGAAACAAATGCATGCATGTACACCCCAAAAATGCCCTGACTATCAGAACTGCTGAAACTCGTGTGCAGTATTCCATGACCTTATCTATACCTATCATGAAGCAAAATCAGTCTTGTGCAATAAAGTGGGCAATATACTGCTGCTACATGATACTGAACAATTTATCAACCATATTCGGGCCAGCATTAAAACTACATTACGACGCTATGTGCTATTTTCCTATACGGTAGTATTTAGTGAAGCAACTGTATACATGTACAACAAAACTTTGACCATTAGACCATTAAAATGCAATGTGCAGAGTTCAAGGGTTTAGTCTAGGTATAGCAATGAAAGAGATGCTTGAAAGTAGCTATATGCAGCGTGACTGCGCAAGTCACTTATAATTCCAATACCAACAATTTAACCATATGGCTAGGCAAAAAAGAATAATTACATTAACTCAACCCCACATTCCATTCCCTGCGGGTGCCATTAGCAAATAAATGCGCAAGACGGATAGGGACAAAACCACGTAGAATGAGCGTCGCGACACACCCTCTCACAGGTTGGGGTTTTGAAATAACAGCACGCGAAAAAGCATAGGTCAAATGGTTGTTACTCAAGATTGCGGATCAAAGAAACTGCCTGAGCAGAAAATGGTCAATTACTGGCTGCTGCAGTAAACCCTTTTCCTCGACTGCGGCTTGAAACTGGGTGTGAACATGGTGTGCGAGACAGCACAGGTCAAACAACTGGGAGGCACCAAGCCGCTTAAGTTTACTAGGGAGATATGGCCTTCAACCTGTCCCTACTCAACATCCTCACACAGGGGTTTCGGTGCGGACAGTCGTCCACATCGAACCCCCCCTTTTTCCTCTCTGCGCGGGGCTCTAAACAACAATGATGGGAAAAACCTGGCTATTCCGACGGTTATACTACCCTCCCACGGCAAAAATAAGATAATACCAAGGCTCAAAACCTAACGGTATGAGGAAAAACAGCTGGGGAATACCATACCACCGTAGAAAACCACTAATAGTATAAATGGAAAAGGAGAAAATGACATGGAGCCTACCTGGAAAACACAACACAATCAACGGGAGGATGAGCGGGTTGACGACGTCCAAGCTTCCACGGTTGCCACCTGGATGCAAGTATACCGACAACAGAGTCCTTCAATACTTCAAGAAGACGATAGCTCAATGGCGACAGTGCTGGGCAGCAAAAAGCAATAATAAAAAATAAACGTTGTCCCCGTATATATAGAAATGGACCGCACGTGTGACGACTTAATGGATTGGACGGGAAACAATTCTGGATCAGAGGGCGAAACCTTAAACCTTTCCGCAACGTTGGAAAACTATAACATACATCCGTCCGCAGTGAAGAGAAAAGCAAAGACTAAAGATCGGACGTCGGACGCTTATAGGATTGAAAGATGAGAGCCAACCCTTCTCCGCAACGGCGGAAGGAAGAACGATAAAGCCTCCGATTTAAAACCAATATCCCACCGAGGCAAAACACAAAATCGGAAATAAAATCAAACGTGAAATCCCAAACTCATCCACAATGGCGGAGGCCAAATACGAACATCGTCTATAATGGCGGAGAGAGCGATGGAAAAAAAGTTCCGATACACAGCCAAAAGGAAACCAAAACACAAAATCGGAAAGAAAATTAGACGTGAAATCAAAAACCCGAACTGATCCGCAACGACGGAGGCCAGGAGCGAATATCCGTCCGCGACGGCGGACAAGGAAATGATCGTTGTAGAACCAAAAACCATCCGCAACGGCGGAAAAAGACAAGGCACAGACCTCCGCAACGACGGAAAACTCAAAAGAACCGACTTCCGATTTCGAATGGCTTCAAAGTTATTTCAAAGGCAATGATAAGCTTGCTTATGCATGGGATTATTTTAAACATTAAGGAAAACATCAGATCGATTGATAGAGAAACCCAAGCGTTGGAGAACATTCCAAAAGTCATTAGACCAAAATAAGGAAGAAAATCAAACTAATTCAAAGTAGAGGAGGGTCCTAAAATTTTTAGAATTTTGGGAAATTGTTGCAGCTACAACAATTGGCGACTACCTGGTGAACTCGAGATCTCTGAATTAACTCTTTTCCAGTGCAAGACCGTCTGAATAAAATTTGAAATCTTCTAGATATCTTTATCTTCGGGCTGGCCAACTTAAGCATTTAAACCATTGAGAAGTATTCTATTCTTTGGGAAATGGTAACACAGAAATATTGCAAGTCTGAATAACTCTTTTGAGGCCAAATAGGTGAGGTTTATTTTGCCTGTCCTTAGGTGGTTTCCAGCTTGGACACCACAGGATTGTAATAGAGTGTAAACAGTATTATTCGTTTGTTCATCATTCCCATGCCAACTGCACTTTTGTGCCTTTTGAACTTTAGTTCCTTCGATATGAATCCTCTTGCAGGATTTTCTTACTGAATTTTAATTCAGGATCCTCTATCCCATAGTGTCCTTTTGTGTGAACAGTGTGCTTCATGTTTCAGTTCACGGATGGAGAGGATCATGTGGCCATTCAGTACTTCATGCTTTGTTATTTTGCTTCGATATGTAATGCTTTCTTTAAGGAGCTTTGACTCTTGATAGCTTATTGCTTTTCTGAATATATATGACATGGGATTATTTGAATATGATATACTGTCTTACTCTGCTTCCTCTCTGTGGGTCTTTCGCTGTCACTCCTTTGGGCTTTTTAAGATGTGAAATGGATGGAGCCTCGAAATAGTATTCCAGACCTCTTTTATTTCTGAGTTATTTACAGGGGTTAAGTAAGACTTCAATGAATGCATTTCCAGTTAGGAAAACTGCTACTAGAAGACATTCTATACTTTAAAGCATAGTCTTTCACTCAAGATCCCAGTTAATAAAGAACCCTGATGTCCCCATTGTAACCAAAAGTTTTCCTCTTTATTCAAACCAAAAGAAAAACTGGCAAAGCAATAACTCAAAATAAAACAAAATTAAATCAATTAGCAAAAGAAAACAGCCTCAAGCATCAAAGAAAACAAACAATTTATTTATGTACAAAACAAAAAGAAAGAGAAAATTTGCCCACTTCTGAAAAATATTGTTTTTTTTTTTAAATCTAGAGAATCAAAGGGTGGGCTGGAAAATAGACATGGGATATCTAACCATGGTCTAGCTGCGTTGTTTTTGAAACCGAACACATGTTCACAATTCTGTAATCGTCTTTCACAGCCTGAGGAATTTGAAGGAGCTCAAGCTGAGTGTCAGTCATATGACTAGCCTTCCTTGACGTGAGATGTCTTAATTCTAGCTCAATCAGATAGTTTCCCAGAATAGACTCAGCAGATTCATTGCCCTCTCCTAGCTTAGTGACATTGTGCTTCATATAGGGCTCTCTCACTATCTTAATTAGGTTTAGGATGCCTTTCTGAGGTAACCATAGGTGAGACCAATCTGAAGCAAAATACCCATTCAGTCTTGCTGTCCAATCTCAGTTCAGGATCATTCCATAGCCATTAGGTATGTCTGCTACTACAATATCCATGTAATGACATATCCTTTCATTTGCAGACAATCGAATCAGAACATTTTCCATCTCCCCCACTACTTTGACACTAGTCCTGTCTAGTTGAGTGACATCCCAAAGAGTAGGTTTTAGCTTCCCATTAAGTTTTTTGCAAACTGCCAGAGGCATAACATTCATTGATGATCCAGTGTCCACCAAACAATTGTGTACATTGTGATTCAACATCTTTAGGGTCAAAAGGAAAGGTGGGGCGTTGGTCTTCCTTGTCCTAATCAGTTCGATCTTTTCTTCCACAGGTTGGTTATTTGTGGGAATCTCCTTTTTAATTTTACCATCCTTTTCTTCCTCATCATCTTTCATAGATTTGGATGGTACAACAAGATTCTCTATTTCCTGTTTGCAATTAGTGGCTTCATGTGTGTCATCTTTAACATTTACAGCTACCTGTCTCCGGACATTCTCTTGCAGATTTTTAACCTTTGGAAATATTTCATTTCCCTTAACTTCTAGGTCCTTATATTTTGTGGCCAGGGCTTTGTATTGAAATTTGAGGGCATCTTCCTCTATATTGAAAAGCGAAACACCATTCCATAAGAGCATGGCATCATCATCTCCCTTCTCTTTGGTCTATTCCTTTCCTCCTTTTTTACTACTGTCTTCAGTCAATTTGGAATCCAGCAACTTATTCACTACTAAAGATATTGAATTCAACCATTGAGGGCATTTCTTCTCAGAGTGAGGTTGCTGGTGAAAAGTACAGAAATTATCCCCCCCTATCTCTGTTATATTTATTGAGGCCGAATTTGGGGAAGGGATTTTCCAATGGTTATTATCCTCTTTTTTAGAATAGTAGGGTCTATCAGATTTCTAAATGTCCCTTTCTTTTTCCAGATCTATTATTCGGTTGTAAATCTTTTGCATTGTTTTCATCATTCCCTCAAGGTCATGTGAGTGCTCCTCTCTGGGTTTGGATGACACCAGAACTCTTTTATTTGCAGCTTTCTCTCTAGGTAGATCAGGATAATCTTCTACACTTTCCCTCTCTGCCTCTACTCTTTCGGCTTCTTCATAAGTCTCCATCAATGTGGGTTTGGCTTTCATCTTGGCAAACATAGCCAACTCAGGCCCTAGGGCTGATGTATAATACTCAATTAAGACCTTATCGGAGGGTCTGTTAGTTTCAGAGAAGTTCTTTAGGTATATTGAGAATCTCTGAGTGAACTTATGTACCTTTTCGTTCTTCTCTTTTCTTAACAAACCAAGACCTTTCATTAATGAGGCATGAGTTTTCTGGGGTGAGTATTTACTTCTGAAACTTCTTTCAAAGGTGTCCCAATCAGGAATAGAATTCGCAGGTAAACTGAAGTACCAGGATGTTGCTGTTCCCTTAAGGGTGTGTGGAAACAATCTACAGACAACGTCTTCATACTCCCCGGCCCTTAATCCTTCTAGAGCCAAGTAAAAGCTTTGCAAGTGGTCATCTATAGCAATTCTTTCTTTGGGATTAAACTTAGGCAATAGCTTGTCAAAGGCTTGAGGCAAGTTATGCAAAGGAGGTGTGAGGTTTAAAGGAGACCTTGCTCTCCATGCAGGCAAAGGGTTGGGCTGATTTACATTTATGCCAGCCATAAGCGCAGCTACGGGAACGAGAGTCTTGAGCAAAGAAAAACACAGGATGAGAACAGGCTTTCTTGCTTCAAGGAATAACCGAAACTTGGGAGTACCTAGGTGAGGCTAAAAACTTCAAATATTTGCTGGTAAGGTAATCCTGGGAAAAGTAATTTTCCACGGCCAGCCATGCACTGGCGGCCCTCCTTCTAGTGCCAATTCTGTTGGCGTTTGGATATTCACAGGAAACAACAAGAAAGGATTATCCCCAATCAACGTTCCCAACTAGCCCGTTGACTGTTTGGTGTAGGGAATCCGTCCGGTATGCGGTCCGGCTACCGTAGGTCGAGGTAAAAAAACAAAGGGTTTTACCGGTTGCGGCCCGGTCCACTGATTTTTTGTTATTTTGACTTAATGTATGCAATGTAAATGCCTAACTAACAAATGCAGGGTGATAAAGATGCAAGGAACTACACAATGTGATGCGCAGGTTCTTACCTCTCGTCTTAGGCTCACAAACATCTAAATCACATATGCATCCATGAAGTAAATCAACTAACTATCTAATTACCTATCTATCTATCCCCGGGGAGCCAAAATAATGATTATTTGTGAGTAATGTGTTATTTCCATGTATGATAAACAAAGATTACAGATAGCTGATATTCATATTTACAACACATGAATGAGGAAAATATTCTAACAATCAAATAGCTAATTGTTATATAAGCAACATACATTACTCTTGGTGAACTTTCCACAAAAATAAATCAGCAATCATTCAACAAGACATAGGTCATAAAGTTAGAATGATCTCACGATTCATGGACACAAGCTAAAAAAAATAAAGTAGTTCATCTTTCCGCCATCCATTGTATAACATTAGGAAATTTCACAATCTCTTCCTTCGACCGGCAAACTGTACTTTTTTATTGCAAAAGGAAATAGTTCTTCTTACAATATGTCCTTCAGTCTTACTGGGGGGAAAAGCCCCTTTCTCTTCATAGTCTATTATATTTTTACAAAAAGAGTGAAATGGTTGGGCTGCCCAAAGTAGCTTGGGCTTCCCAACCTTTCATTTTCCCAATGCTTTGCTTTTTCCCAATGTTTTACTTTTACAAAAATATTACAAAATATAAAAATGACACCTCCCCTACGAAGAGGGCCCAGCTTGGTTTTCTAGGAACTTCTTCCATGCTGCAGCCTCACTAGCGATGCCCTCAAAAGTGCTAGGCTCCAAAAACTGAATATTTATCTCAAATTTCTCGGCTTGATTCTTGATAGCCTCGATCCTTGCTGGGCTCAAGCAAAGATGATCTTCCAAAAATTGTACACTAACGGCTGGGTGGCCCACCTCATTCCTCAAAACTAGGTCATAAATAGCCTTGATCTGTTGTGTTCTGGCCTCTGCATCCTGATATCTGCTCTGCAATATCTCTATCAAGGTTTCATGGTCTGGGAGCTCATCAAGCTTATGCTCAGTGTCTGTTTGACACCGGTTAAATGTATTAAGGAGCCTCCTGAAATATTCTAAGCATGCTCCCTGCGTCCTTTTGATGGTCTTCTTGAAGTCTTCCGTAGTGCTGACAACGAACTCTACTAGATCATGATCTCTTTTAAGGGATTGATGGTCTTTGGCTGGTAGTTCTGCTGGTGTCTCTGCATTGCTCTCCAGCCTTGCCATTTTTCATTCAAAACTTCAAGAACTTCCTGGGATCTGTCGACGAAGTAGGAGGAGGTATCCATGATTTCTCCTAACCGGTTGTCAATCTGAAGGACCTTACACCTTTCCTCCTCTAGAGCAATCTGAAGCTGGAGAATTCTAGCTTTCTGGGCTAAGATATGTTCTTTGAATGGTTGGAGCAACGAAGAGATCTGTTCCTAATGTTCCTTTATCAGATCTTGGGAGTGCATATCATTGGCTGTCAAGATGATCTTCTGCTGCTCCTCTAGCTCCTCCACCTTGGCCAGCAACCGCTCCTTCTCCTTATTCAACTCTTGATCTTCTGCTTGCACTTGCTCAAGGTGTTCTTGTGTAGTCTCCTGAGCCTGTCTCTCTTCATGCAAGGCCTGCAACTCCAGCTTCAACAGTCTTCATCTCCCTTTGTAAGTGTTCAAATTTCCACTTTAGCCTATTTCCTTCCTCTCTCTCTCTCTCTTCAGGGTATCCTTCAGCTGAGCAGAAGATTTCTTGTATGACTCCAGTTCAGTCATTACCTTGTCTATGTTATCTTTTGAGGCATGTAGTATTGCAGTCCTAGCCCTTATGGTAAGCCTTGGGTCTAGGTCCGTTCCTAGCATAACAGCAGTATCTGTTATCATTTTTCCCGGCATACCTTCTGCTTCTACCTTCCTTTCCGTCCTCTTCATTATTCTCTTGGTAGCCCTATCATAATAGATAGTATTGAAGTCGGGGACTTCTTCTCCCCTTTTCTAGATGAAAGGCACTAGCTGGAGCATAGGGGCCATAGAGGTGCTAGCAGCAGGTACTTGAAAGGTCTGCACCTCAGGGTTTTCCTCCTCCTAGGTCTTCCCTGCTTCTGTTTCAGAAACTGACTGTTGTGTCAATTCTATTCTTTTAGCCTCCTGCCTTCGGAGCTCCTCATCAAGCTTTCTCTTTGCTTCTTCAGCTACCTGTCTAGCTGCTTCCTCTGCTTCTTGGGAAGCTTTACTTTTCTCTTCTTCTCCCTTCTGCAGCCATTCTGCCGCCTCCTTTTCCAATCTCTGAGCCTCTTCATTCCTCCTTTTAATTCCTTCTTCAGTCTTTTTCTATTCCTCACCTTTCCCACCTATGGTAGTGATTTTCTTCTTAAATATTCTTTTTAATTCCGTCATGTTTGGAGCATTCCGGAAGACAGATTCTTCCTTATTGAAATGATGAGTATATTTGAAAAACACCTTATGCTCTTTACAGTGCTCCGCTATTTTACCGAGAGTATCGTTTCGTCGAAAAGGCATCTCACCAAAATGGAACTTCCCTAGTTCCTCTACGAATTTGGCAGCTTGTTTCACCCTGGTGAACTTGTAGCTACCTAGCCTGAATCGTAAAGGAGGGTATGTAGTCTTCTTGTGTTGGAATAAGAAACTACCTATTCCATCAATGAACACCTGCCTGACTGCCTCTTTATGGACTATATAATCCGTTGCATATTTGGGCAGCAGTAAAGGAGTCTTTGATCCTCCATACATTCGAATGTACATGCCATTTTCAGTAAAGAAGTAATCAGCATATTCTCCTATTACATGAATGGCACCTTCTGACATACAGTCACATTCCTTCCGGAAAATGAACGCGTAGAGTGGCATAACGAAGTGCTCGCAGACCTCTATGTAATGGCTATGGTACTGGTGAGCCCACAATGGTCTATATGTGGCATACACAGGCATTATTTCCCTGTCCCAGATACACTTGAGACCGGGAAAGGGCTGGTTACACAATATGCAATCTATCAGTATTGAACTTCATGTAAAACTCGGACCTTTTCTGAGCTTCTCCTCCCAAGGCTGCGGCCAAGCAGGAGGACAGACTGCTTGACACAAGGTTGGCCCAATTGAAGACTGTTCCTTGGGTTGCCACATGAAAGATAATAGGTATCTATTCAAGCTTGAAGAGTCTGCCATGAGCTCTTCCAAAGATCCTATTTAGCATTAGCGCTATAAACGGGTAGGGATCCCTCAATCTCACTGTATCATAGTCACCGGTCTGTCTATATCGGTATAGCTTTCCCTGCAAGAGCATTTTCTTGAGAGTTTCCACCAGGTCCATTCTGATGCTGTCCAGCCAATCGTCAAATAAGAAAACCTGGGGTTCTGGTAGGTGATAGGCCAATTCCACATATCCAGGGCTAAACGCAGCATAGCCCTGTCCTTCAACGTTTCCTATGATCATTGTGGTTGTATTTACATGGGGCAAAATCCATCCAATTACCTCAGAGCATGGGAACAGCTCTGGTCTAGTGGCAACTTTCATGATAGAAGACTTCTCTATGTTAGGATAAATAGATTCTTCTTCAAGGACCAGGACAAGGAAATGATCGTTGTAGAACCAAAAACCATCCACAACGGCGGAAAAAGACAAGGCACGGACCTCTGCAACGGCGGAAAAATCAAAAGAACCGACTTCTAATTTAGAATGGCTTCAAAGGTATTTCAAAGGAAACGATAAGCTTGATTATGCATGGGATTATTTTAAACATTAAGGAAAACATCAGATCGATTGATAGAGCAACCCAAGCATTGGAGAACGTTCCAAAAGTCATTAGACCAAAATAAGGAAGAAAATCAAACTAATTCAAAGTAGAGGAGGGTCCTAAAATTTTTAGAATTTTGGGAAATTGTTGCAGCTGCAACACGACCGTCGGATTTTTGGTCGAAATGTAGTAGTGGATGTGTGGTAGAGTGTGGATGGAATCTTCCTTGAACAACTGAAGTATGCAGTAGAGATCCTAAAAAGGTTTGGGATGATGGACTGCAAGGCTATGGCCACACCTATGGCATCGAACTTGAAGCTATTGAGTGATGCTTCATCGGAGTCGGTTGATGCTATGATGTATCATCAGATGATTGGGTCCTTGATGTACCTGACGAACACGAGACCAAACATTTTCTTTGCTGTGAACACCTTGAGCCGGTTCTTGACAGATTCGAGAAATGTTCACTTGATTGCTGCAAAGCATATTTTGAGGTGCCTGAGGGGTACAATTGATTATGGGCTCAAGTACGAGGTGAATCAGAAGATTAACCTAGAGGGTTATGTTGATTCAAATTGGGCAGGAAGTGCCATTGATAGGAAGAGCACTTCCAGGTGTTGCTTCAGTATGGGATTAGGTGTGATCTCTAGATTTAGTAGGAATCAATCCTGTGTGGCACTGAGTATAGCTGAAGCAGAGTATGTCGTAGCTTGTTCAACTAGTTGTGACACAATATGAATGCAGAATCTACTGTCTAATTTATTTGATCTCCAGATGGATGCTACTTATATACATTGTGACAACCAGAGTTGCGTGAAGTTGTTAGAGAATCCAGTGTTCCAAGATAAGTCTAAGTAGATCAAGATCAAGTATCACTATATCAGGGATATGGTGCAGAGGGGAGCAGTGAGGCTCTAGTATGTTGCGATAGAGGAATAGATAGCTGATGTGTTGACAAAGCCATTGGCAAGGGTGAAGTTATAGTACTTTAGGGAGAAGCTTAGTGTTCTCCAGATCGAGGTTTCCTCTAAGGGAAAGTGATGAGTCCCATAGCCATTCTGATGAGCAGGTCAGATGTAAGGGTTGAGCCATTCTATCATGGTGAGAGGATTGGTTCCTTCCATGTCAGATATGAGGGTTGAATGCCATTCTAGGAATGGAGGTACCTGGTCAGTTACTAGGAACACTCAGTCTAGGACTGAGAGAGCCATTCTGACAAGCAGGTCAGATATAAGGGCTGAGCCATTCTGTCATGGTTAAAGGATTAGGTTCCCCCCATGTCAGATGTGAGTGCTGGCCATTTTGTCAAGTAGGACAGATGTAAGGGTAACTTCCATTCTCCTAGAGAATGGAGGCGCCTGGTTAGTTACCATGTAGCTCAGTCTAGGACTAGGGGCCATTCTAATGAGGGTCTAGGATTTGGTTCCTACCAGGTCAAATGTGAGTGCACGCCTTTTCAAACATGCAGACAGATTGGTTCCTTGTATGTGTCGAGTGTAAGTGTAGATCCTTTCTTCGATCATGTGTTGATCATATATAAGTGCTAATCCTTTATTCAATCATGTGTTGATTAGATATAAGTGTTGTGCCTTTCTTCGATCATTGGTTGATCAGATATAAGTGCAGGAGCCTTTTGGCATGGAGGATTGGTTCCTCGCATGGCCAAGTGTAAGTGTTAGGCCTTTCTTCGATCATTGGTTGATCATATGTAAGTGTTGGGCCTTTCTGATAGGGTTGTGGGCTTTGTTACCACATGGTCAGATGTGAGTGATGGGAATGCCATTCTGATATGATTATAGGTTAGTTCCTACATGATCAGATGTAAGTGCTAGGCGAAGACCTACATGGTGGCTAGGCCTACATCCAGCATGAAAAGGGATGGCTCTATAGAAATTCCTATGACGAAAAGAATCATGAGATAGAAATTATGAAGATTCAGTATTGATGATCCAGTAGAGATGATCAAGATCGAGTGATGATCCAAATCCAAAGATGATGCTCCAAATGATCCAGATCGAGTGATGATCCAGATCTAGGAATGATGCTACAAAGATGATCTAGTGATGATGATCCATATCAAGTGATGATCCAGATCCAGAGATGAAGATGACTTGAAGACAAAGAAGACTTGAATACTATGATGACTTGAAGATGCAGATGACAAGAAGATCCAGAGAGGAAGACTAGTGATGAAAATTGTGTCGAGAGAATACCTTCCTAGTTAAGAGGGAGTGTTAATGTAATTGTAACTTCGGAATGTATTCACTTGTATTTCTTATCTATTGTAACTCGATGTTTATTTTGGGATGTTCTTATGTCATGTCATGCCCTAATGTTCCGATCAGAAGAATCAATAATGTAAACAAGTCATGTCAAGTCATTATATGGGTAACCCTCCTATTGTCTAAGGGTTAAAGTCCCCGCAGTTTCGGGGCACTAGGGTTATTAGACTCTACTAGAGAGGTTGGCCCTAGTAGGGTTTTTAGTCATGTCGGGATTAGTATAAATAGAGATTTGGACTCTCTATTTAGCACACAACTCATACACACTCCAGTGTAGCGCATAGTTGAGGAAGAGAAAGACATTGGGGCTAGAGGAAAGAGCTTACTGTTGTTGGGAGATTGTCTTACTATTTTTGGGTTTCATTTTGGTGCCGATTCTATCTCTGAGGAAGTTGCGGGGTTTTCTCCATTTATGGTTTCCCCAAGGAAAAACACTGTGTTCATTGTCTCTTGTGTTTGATTGCTCTGCTTGTTGTTCTCTGAGTTAAAGATCCTAATGATATGCTACCTTAATGTTGTAAAAACTAACAAATAGATCTTGTGAAAGCTTAGCGCTTGAACCTTCATGGAGTACTTGGTTTGGTGAATACGAGGCCCCTTTTTTGGCTTGGACAAAGTAAATTCTTTAATATCCAAAATTATATAAGCTTGAATATAAATCCAACCCATTTTAAAAATTTCATTCAAAAGTGAATAAAACTTTTTGCCTCACTTGTGAAAAACTCATTTCTCTTTTTACTTAAAATGCCTTTAACTTCTTTTCTTTGCTAACTTGGATATAGTTTAATGAGAAAACTTTGGAAACCAACTCAATTACCCATGAAAACTTAAAATTTTGAAGGCAATAAGACCAATTCCAACAAAAATAAATTTAGTGCTAGCAACTAGCTCCAACTAGGGATGCTATCCTCCCTGCGAAGTAGAAAAGAACCTTGTAGACCAGGTGCCAAATCCATTGGGTTTCTCTTAATTTTTCTTTGAAATCCTCAACCTATTCTAAAATGAACCATCAACTGAAACCATTTTGCAAACAAATCCCACTCCATCAACCTATAACCTGAAATTGCACTTGAAACTGAAACCAAACTGAAAACTGCTGAAAGAAATTCTCGCCATGTCGAGCTTATTCATGCCTACCTATCCTACTTAACTAAGCACAAATTCCCAATCAATCAAAATCTGACTTCCAATGAAGGTAATCAAGCAATTTATCCAATAATTCCATTTTTTCCTCATGCTTGATCAAAACTAGAACATAAGAACAAAATAGCAATAGGTTATGATGAAAAATTTGTCCTTTGTTGCAAACATATAACCAACTACTCCATCTGAAAAATTTATCCATGTACTCTACTATTGGATCATAAAAAACATGGAAAATTTCAAAATACTCAATCACCTGTTTGTCATGACATGGCTGTCCAAAAAGTAACTCTTCTTGCATACTGTCAAACCGATATTTAAAAGAGCTTTGAAAGGAATTCTCATGATTGTTTTTAAGTGATATATCAGCAACTTCATTTAATATTTCTAAATTTACAAATCCATTCTTCTCAAGAACTTCAAGAGGAATATCATTTTGTCCTTCAACAAGATTAAGCAGAAATATGTCTTCTTGACAAAACGTTTCTGAATTGGAAATATTTAAAGAAACATCCCATTGAGAGTCCTCATCTCCTTCTTTGTGATCCCTTTGCTTATTGCACACTATTGGTTCTTTCACATACTGAGATTTATGGCATGATTTCTCTTCCTTTTCATTATATATAAGTAGACTAAAATTTTCTTTAAAACCATCACAAACATATTTTTTAACAAGTTGACCGCAATCTTCAAAAAAACCATCAAGAGTATAACCCTCTTCTTTCCCATTACTAGGCTAATAATTTTTCCAATTCTAATCCAAGGTCTGATTTCTCTTTAATTCCATTTTCAGAAAATAAATATGTGGAGGGATTGTAAGACTGAAAATTAGCAGAATCTGAATTCTTTATGTAATCACCCATAGAAGCATTAGAGCTTAGAGGAAATTGCTGCTGCAAAAAGGAATTTTCTGATTGGGAATAAGCAGCCTCATCTTGAAACAAAAATTCAGAGGTTGAATAATATGAAGAAGGGTTTGATTGACCATCCCAAATTCCTTCTCGGTAACACAAAGATTGACAAGAATGCTGTAAATTATCATCTACTTAAGGAAAAGAAATGTAGCTGGTTGAATCAGAGTTTTGGCTCATGTCTCTTTCAGTCGAGGAAGAAATTATTAACTGCAGAGATTTTTCTTGAATGTGAAGACAGCTAATTTGTATTTCTTTTTTTTGAAATGGGTTCTCATATAAAATTTCTAAAATATCTTCATCCACTAACTCATCATCACTATACAAGTTTTCCAAATATCCAATGAAACCTTTAACATGCGTACAACAATCTTGAACCGGCAATAAGGAGGGGTACTGGTTTTAGTAATGTTCATGAAATACTGTATGAAAATCAGTAAGGGAAAACAAACTTTCTGATGGTAACCCTTCATACCATGACCTTTCATCTCCTTCTAAAGTAGCCATGAACATTTTCATTAAAGAATCCTCATGCAATTTAACTCCCAACTTATGTATATGCATATGAAATCTAACCAAATGAAGGGCGGCATCATCATTCTTTTGATCTTTAAACTTTGGAAGACCTGTTTGACAATCCACTTTAGGTATTCAATTTGGAAAACCAGGAATGTGAGCATGATTCATAGGAGCATACCTTGCAGACAAAGAACTCATCTCGACAAATGAATAAACTGAATCAACTCTTCAAACTTTGCACTCTTTTGACAGTAGATTCGCCATAGGAATTCTGAACCGGATTCTTCAAAGATGGAGTTGCCAGGTGAAATATGCACAACCTTGCTGATATCTGACTGTTGTTCACCATCAACAATCGAATCTAAAACTATGTCGTTCATACCCAGGGAAGATTTGAACCTTCGTCCCCAGCAACATCCTTATCACTCAGAATGTACCCAAATTGTGAAAGGTAGATCCTGAGGTAACAGTAAAAACCACTTTAGACCGTATTTCTGACCTAATACCGTCAGAGAGGGATCTCTCACTATTTACAAAGTTTTTATAATCAAAATATTCAATCAAAGACAATCAGAAGGTCAGATTTCTAATGGGACAAATATGACAGGTTTGTTTTAAAAGACTTTGTAAGACAATCATGTAGGAGACCATTGGGCAATGGAGTCAACAATCAGATATGAAATAGGTTGCAAGAGGTAGGGTTTTGAAGTTTTATGAATAGAGCAACTGTAGGCACCATTTCCTCAGTCTTGAGGTATTAGCAAGTTGATTAGTAGACAAAGGGAGACATCCCATCAAACAAAGCACCTAACTAGGGTGAACTCTATGAGACTTTAGAAGAAAATGTTTTAAAAATTCTTGAACAATGGACCTAGAGCATGCAATATGAATTATAGCCCATAAAAACTAATTCTCAAGTATGAAATTAAATACAAAATGGAGTGAGAAACAGGATAGAAAATCACATAAATAAATTACTTACTGAAGAAAAAGATGGCATAGGAATCTCTGCCATGAAAAGGTTTAACATTCCTCCTCTAAAAATTTCATTCATATACTGAAAACTTGAATCCATTACAATGTATAGCCTATTTACTCTTTAAAATCCCCCTTAAAACTATCAATTAAATTTTAATTTATAAAAGAATAACCTCAACCTAACCTTGAATTTGAAACCTAACTGAACTCTAAAAATAGAAACAGTTACAACAAAGTTTCTCCTGCATATCTATAATAGTGACAATTGTGTGAAATATGGGAGAGGTTTTGTAATTGTCCATGTGTCTGACAAAACCCATGTCTTATTTTCTCTAAACGCATCTCAAACTTCTCAAAATTTTCCTTTGAAACTGATGACTCACATAGTAAAATTGTAAATTTCTGAAAAAATAACTTGTGAAGATCTTTTAAATTCTCCCAACCTATGAGAACTATGTAAAAACTAGAGGATTTTGACTATATGCCTGTTAGGAATACAAACCTCTCTCAGTTTTGTAAAATTAATTTCCATTTGTCTGAAACAATTCTTTGAATTTGAGGGCTGAAATAGTCCTATGGAAAACATGAAAAATTGCCTGTAAATATGACTTTGTTTCTCCTAACTCATAGCACCTGTGTGAAAAATGAAAGAGGTTATTGTGGATAGGCATGTTTTGAAGCAAATCCTCTCTCTGTGTCTCAAAATTATTCTTCATTTGATGTAAACAATTCTTTGAATTTGATGACTAGAACAGTCATTTTGAAATCTGAACATTTCCCCCCCTGAAGATGACTTCGATTCTCCCAATACTTAGCACCTGGGTAAAAATGGAGAGAGGTTATTGTATATAATAATGTTATGATGAAAAATATCTTTCATTTTTTGAAAATGATTCTTTGTTTTCCAGAAACTGTTCTTTGAATAAAATGACTAAAACAGTCATTTTCAGAAGAAGAAAAAAAATGCTTTGTTGCTTCTAAACCTTGAATTGTTTAACTGTAATTCATAAACAGAGAAAATATAGCATCTATCCTTGTAATATAATCTATTGTAAGAGAATTCCCATGAATTGATTGATCAAGGTAGCCATATTTGTTAATAGTGCCTCCAAACACTTGAATAATCCCAAGCTTTGGCACACTCTCCATTGTAAATTTTATTTGTAAGACTTTAAACACATACCAATACCTTCACGAATGTTCTCACTATATATGTTTCTCCAACACTTCTGGGCTGATGTTCGTTTTGGGCTTCCCTTCTGCATTGTTGAGTAGTGGCTTCCTTTTTCTTGCTTTACTAAGATCAATTTCTAGCTCCTTGATCAGACTCTTTATCTCTGCCATTTTCCCTTCAAGTTTTTTCCATTTGAACACCATTAGAATTTAAGACAGATAGTTGATTGTTACACAAAATCGCTACCTCCTTATTTGCACGTTGATAACCAGCAACTCTTTCTAGTGCAATGCTACCAATTGTATCATGAAACAACTTATCCAATGTTCTCATTCACCATAAACGAATGCAAGTGAAAATGAATTTACCGAAGTCAACTCACTTTTTATACACCGATTCATTCCAGGACCCTTACCAAGTTTTTTTTCGTTTACCACTTTCCTCAGCGGAACTCACCAAAATTTACCACATGGAAAGTGGTTTAAAATTCCACTACCACTCTTCCCTTTTAATTGTCTCACAATTTCACACTCCGGAATAGAATGGGATCGTTGATGAAATTTCACTTTTTGTTTGAACCGTTGGATTATTATATGTGCTAGTGGTTTGATGATACCTTAAGGAAAAAAGAAAGGTAATTGTCACATCCCCAACCCTCCGACCGGCGACGAGGACGCGACCATGGCGTTAACCATCCGGGCAACCAGCCCCATGAACATGTGGATTTTAATGTATAAAATTGCTGAAATAAAATGCTAAAACAGAATGCTGATAACAAGATGCATTGAAGTAGAAAACGATTTGAACTAGAACATGCACAGATGCCATTGATTATCATATGCAGCGGAAACATCACACATTCATATATCATTCATTCAACATGTTCATCATAATCATTAATAGAAATATGATTACAGAAGTGAAATAACGAGATTACTTATCTTATCAAGAACTCGCTCCACAGCCAGCTACATCGCTACAACGTTTCACCCAACCATAGGACAGCGTGCTCCTTAATCTCTCAGCAATGCTGCCACCCTCAAGTTGGGCATGATTCTCCAAGGAATAAGGGAACAAGCAGGCTTACACATAGCCAAGGATACACAAAACATAGCCAATCCAACATAGTTGGGTTTATTAGGCCATCCAGGAGTTGGGAAAGGCTAAATGCTAAGCTGGTGAGCTCATTGCAGAGCTAGGAACACCTACACCGAAACTAGCTTGACTTCTAAGACACCCACACACACCCAACACAAGGAATCAGTCCCTTCTCTGCTACACAATCCCTAAGGCCCTGCATTCCATTCCAGTGCTATTCAGGGGTTGTGGAGAAGAAAGCCAGCCCTCTAGCTCTGTCTGTGTGGTTTCCAGCCACCAGGTTTATCAAGCAAACCAAGCCCCCATCCCTGCTCCCTACACAGTCTGAAGACCAACCATTGCACGCAGGCAATCAATCAATAGTTATAGTTGAACAGCTTAACAGGGGAAATGACTCCCAAGCAAATTTCAACAAGCCACTGAATGTGTCAGTGCACACAAGTTACAACATGGGGGAAATCAACAGTCCCAAAATGTATCAGCATACACTGTGCGTGAAATGAACAGACTCCCATCCCCGAAACATAAAGGAGACCACAAAAATCACAATGTAAAGGAGACCACAACAACATAACAAATCTTCGAGGAGAATGGCGGAAACCATAACTCACGGGAAGAACAACAGCCCCATTCTCAACATTGAAATGACAGGAAAAATGACACGACCATACCAGTCTGTGAGGATATCATAAAACTGTAAACATGGATGGTCCCTTCACAGCAAATCATGGATGAGAGAACGCAGCTCCCAGCTTGCTGTGTGAGCCCAAAAACAAAAGAGAAGCGAATCAGTCTGTGGGGAAATGATACGGCCACACCATTCGCAAATTCATGGAGGAAGAACTACGTGAGTAAGTCTGGGAAGATAATGTGCATGAGCATGAGCAACTTCCGCTCCTGCGTGAGGATGAACAACAATTTGTGAGGAACAAAAACAGACCCCCCCCAGATAACGTGCAGTGGAGAGAATGAATGAAGGGCATCCCCATTCTTCTCCCATCGTGAGGCTCATTGCTGGTGGAGTGTGCATGTAGGCATGGACTGACAATATTTCCACCCCACTCCCAAAAACAATAACTGCCTCAACCACTAGCAGCAAATTTTCAATTGTGGTGGTTGGATAGAACAAAGGGAGATGGCACGTGGGTTTTTCCTTCATTGGCTAAGGTTTGACAATTTCCCCCACACCCTTATCCTTGTGAAAATCATGCCCCTTCGCAATTTTGTTGCCATGAGCGTAGCTGGTCAGGTTATTTAATTAAAGATGCATATTTACATGATGACAAAACTCAATATATATGCTGCATGCCTTGACACACCATCGGTGACAAATTTAAATCCAAACATAGCATAACCGATCAATGGTGGGGCCTTGGCCTTGAGCTCCACACCATGATCGTTCACAATATATACCTCATATACATCTAATGCAATGGGGTCAAAACCAGGGTGTTACATTCCCCTGCCCCTTCAATAGCACTATCCTCAGTGCTTACAAAATTGAACAAAATGCGACACTGGTATCGCCTCAGTGTCCCGCAAAATTGAACAAAAATGGATGTTCCAATCGCATGGCATCCTCCAGCTCCCATGTAGCCTCTTCAGGTCCGTAGTGCTCCCATTACACCTTTACTTGACCTATGGCTCGGTTCCGGAGCATTGTGACCGACCTGTCGAGGATGCACATTGGCTCGATTCGGAACTCTCCCTCGGGTTCCACCTGAATCACATCCCAATTTATCACATGGTTAGAATCATGTACATATCTCTTAAGCAAAGAAACATGAAAAACATTATGAGCTCTAGTGCTAGCAGGCAATGCAAGTCTATATGCAACTGGCCATATTCTTTCAAGCACTTCAAACGGCCCACAATATCTAGGTGACAACTTGGCACAACTTCCAAGCTTCAAGGAACTCTTCCTTGCCCTCACTCTGAGGTAAACATGATCCCCAACACTGAATTCCTTGTTCACCCTATGCTTATCTGCATAGCTTTTCTGTCTGTCCTGCGCTGCTTTCAGCTTCTTCTTGATCTTCACAACCTCTTGCTCCATTTCCTTGAGCAATTCTGGTCCAAGCACAATCTTGTTCACTGGATTGTCCCAAGTCATTGGTGTCCTACACCTTCTTCCATACAAAGCTTCATACGGACTCATCCCCAAGGATGCCTGCTGTCCATTATTATAAGCAAACTCTACCAAGTGTAAGTAATCTTCCCACTTGGTTGGTTTTTCCATCACATACATGCGAAGCATGTCTTCAAGCACCTGATTAACTCTCTCTGTCTGCCCATCTATCTGAGGATGGTATGCAGTGCTGAAGTTTAGCTTTGTACCCAAATCTGCAAACAACCCCTTCCAAAATTTGGAAGTAAACTTGACATCCCTGTCAGAGACTATTGCCTTCGGCAATCCATGCAATTTGAATATCTTCTTCATGAAGATCTTTGCAATGTCATCAGTCTTATGTGTAGACTTAACCGGTATGAAATGCGCTGCCTTTGTCAACTTGTCCACCACAACCATGATGGAATCATTTTGTCTCCAAGTCATTGGCAATCCTGTAATAAAATACATGGAAATAACTTCCCATTTCCATTCTGGAACTGGAAAAGGTTGCAACAAACCTGCAGGGTGTTGATGCTCAACCTTTACCTGCTGACATTTCATACACTTGGAAATGTACTCAGCCATATCCCTTTTCATTCCTGTCCAAAAGTACTGCTTTCTAGCTGTAGCAATCGTCTTCTAATATCCTGGGTGGCCAGAATACGGAGCTTGATGGATCTCATCCATAACAACTCTCCTCAAATATGCTACATCTGGAACATAAATTCTACCTTTATAAGTGAGAAGTCCATCTTCTTCCAATTTATATCCCTCATACCTCTTCTCAAGACCTTGCTGCTGCAATTTGTCTTTTACCTGCTCATACAATTCATCTTCAGCAGCATGACTAACAATCTACTACCTCAAATCTGATTGGAAAATACTAAGAGATGCCACATGCATTTCCTGCATCTTCCTACTGAGTGCATCAGCTACCCTATTTTCTTTCCCCTTTATGTGCTTTATTTCAAAATCAAACTCAGATAAAAATTCCAGCCATCTGGCTTGCCTAGCATTCAGAGTAGGCTGATCAAACAAATACTTCAGTCCACAATGGTCTGTTCGGAGCTCAAATCTCCTACCCATCAAGTAATGCCTCCACATCTTGAGAGCATGTACTATGGCTACAAGCTCTAGATCATGAGTGGCATAGTTCTTCTCATGCTCCTTCAGCTTTCTTGACTCATAACATATCACGTGGTTGTCCTGCATAAGGACTCCTCCAAGCCTGTGTCTACATGCATCGGTACACACCACAAAGTCTTTCTCTAGATCGGCAACCCTCAATACCGGTGCATTGGTGAGAAGATTCTTCAACTGCTGAAAGCTTTCTTCACACCTCGATGTCCATTCAAACTTCATCCCCTTCTTTTGCAAAGAAGTGATGGCATGTGCAACTCTGGAGAATCCCTTAATGAATTTCCTGTAGTATCCTGCAAGTCCCATAAAAGATATTACATCTGTCACATTTCTTGGAGTAGGCCAATTCACAATGGCTTCAATCTTTTCAGGGTCTACAGATATACCCTCCTCTGAGATAATGTGACCCAAATACTGAATCTTATCTCTATAGAAGTCACACTTGCTCAGTCTCGCATACAACTGATGCTCCCTAAGCAATTTCAATGTCAATCTCAAATGCTCTCCATGCTCTTCCTCATTCTTACAATAAACAAAAATGTCATCAAGGAAAACAAGAACAAATTTGTCCAAATACCTACTGAAGACACTATTCATGAGGCACATAAATGTAGCTAGTGCATTTGTGAGACCAAATGGTACCACTACAAACTCATAATGTCCATACCTTATCCTGAAGGCTATCTTATGAATGTCTTCATCCTTGATTCTCACTTGATGGTAACCAGACCTCAAGTCAATCTTGGAAAACACCTTTACTCCTCTCATTTGATCAAAGAGGTCATCAATCCTAAGCAAAGGATATTTATTCTTCACAGTAACCTTGTTCAACTGTCTGTAATCAATGCACAATCTGAGTGTACCATCTTTCTTCTTTACAAACAGAATTGGTGCTCCCCAAGGAGACACACTCGGGCGGATATACTTCTTTTCCAACAACTCTTGCAGTTGCATCTTCACTTCTAACATTTCCAGGATACTCATCCTATAAGGTGCCTTGGACACTAGTGCTGCTCCTGGCACGAGTTCAATAGTGAAGTCAATGTCCCTCTTTGGAGGAAGCCCTGGAATCTCATCAGGAAATACATCCCTGAATTCTTGTAACACCTGATAGTCCTCCAGCCTAGGAGTTTTATCTCCCATTTCCTCCAAAATATGAGCTGCATACAAATGGCAACCCTTCCTACAGAACTTCTTTAACTGCATTGTTGAAATCTACCATACTGAAATCACCTTTGGAATGCCTTTCACAACTACTAGGTTCCCTTCTTCATTCATGCATTCGAAAGTCTTATTGTAACAGTCAAGCTTCACCCTGTGAGCTTCTAACCAATCCATTCCAATGAGAACATCATAGGAACCAAGCAGTAGAACATTCAGATCTACACAAGTGACCAATCCATCCATGACCAATGGACATTTCTCTACCACTTCACTGACCTTTCTCTTAGTTCCAGTGGCTAGCTGAACTAACCAAGAATTCCTATGCTTTACTTTCTTAAAAGTACAAATCTCCACTACTCTAGGAGTAATGTAACTGTGCGTAGAACCAGGGTCAATCAAAATAGAAACAGATTGCTCAACAATCTTACCTGCTACTTCAACCACAGTTGATTGGTGATTTTCCTAGCGGTCCTCCAGTGTTGCATAAATCCTAGGGATTGCCTTTGCTACTTGACCTACTGTTTCTGCTTCTTAAACGTTATAAGCTGGCCTCACACCCTCATTCTCGAGTGGACAATTCCTACACATGTGGGGTCCTCCACATTTCCAACATTGAAGTGGCCCTCTATTCTGATGTAGATCTTTAGGCTTTTCTCCTGTCACTCCAACTGGCTTACTCGCAGCTTGGGATGGCTACTTCTGCTGATTCCTGAAGTTAGAAGGATTGAAACCTTTCTTTCTTTGGTCAAACTTCTCGTTCTTCTTTTCCTTCCATGCCTTATGGTAATTAGGTTTAACTTTGCTTTTCTCATAGCAATACTTAGCCTTCCTTATTACTTCTTCAAGAGTTCTAGGTTCATAAAAATCAATTTTATCTTTGTAAGACTGAGGTAATCCACTCAGAAAACGCTAGACCTTCACTTTTTAATCTCTGATGTATCGGACATACCTCAACAGCTCCAAAAAATTATTTGCATACTCTTCCATGGTTCACTGTCCCAATCTCAGATCATGGAACTCCTTAATCTTGTCATCATAATACCTATCAGAGAGGTATTTCTGCTTGAAATACTTCTTGATCTGCTGCCACTTGAGTCTCCTTTCACTGATCCTCTTTACTTGCTTGAAGTGTTCCCACCAAATGGATGCTCTTCCATTTAGACTAAATATGGAAACTCTTTCCTTCATGTTCCCTGAATAATCATGCACTTGAAAGTACTTCTTTATCCCAAGAAGCCAAGCTTCAGCCTCTTGTCTAGTCTTTACCTCACCATCAAACGTAGGAGGTTTAGCTTTCTTAAATTCATCCCGAGAGCGATCCCTATGGTGTCTCTTTCTTTTCCTCTTATGAGAAGAAGAACTTGAATCCCCGCTGGATTCTTCAGAATCAGACGATCCACTAGAAGTCCTTCTCCTTCTCCTAGTACTGCTCTTACTGCCTTCTGGTCTTGTTGTACCTCATCCAGAGTCTATCTTTCTATGTAAGTCTGTCAAACTCTGCAACATAGCAGCATTCAAGTGATGCTGCTCTTCCTGGGCTTTGATCAGGCTTCTCATGGTGGCTGCAACATCTGGCAGTGTCTCTTGGAATCTCCTTCCATTAGACTCAATGTCATCATTTCTATTACGAACATTTTCTCCCATGGCATCTTCTGCTCGCTCATAAGAATCCCGAGCATCATATCGGTCATGGGTTCTCATAACTGACCCACCACTTATTTATCAAAATGCACTACCTGGAATACTGCCCTGGAATATTTCTATGATTCTGCGAACGTGTTAGTAACACAGCTATTAGATACATACATTGATATAAACCAGCATTACTTACCTTCTCCTGGAATAATCATAAAATAGCAAATTTTCCCAAAACATAGAGTAATAATTTTTTTTTTTTGTAAATCTATGTTTTTTTTTTCTTCATGCAATCTAGCGCATAGGTTTGTTGCCTCTTTCTCCTTCTCAGCCCATGAAAATCCACTGAAAAACAGCTGAAAATCCCACTGAAAAACAGTTGAAATCGGCTGGAAAATCCCAGTTGAAAAACTCAAAAATTTCCTTCGTAGAATCGGCTCTCATTTCAACTATCGATCCGACGTTTCGGCAATCCAAACCACTAACTTCTCCACTGTTCATCGAAAATCGGAACAACTAAGCACTATCGTGTCGGCAGTCGGATCTTCTAACCCTTCGGAAGGTTAGTTCACTAAACAGCCGCAACGGCGGGTAGTGATCTCACTATGGGTTCCACAGACCATACTCATCAGCTGTCGGAAGCTCTATCCACTAACTTCATCCGACGTGTCAGTGGTCCAATCTTCTAAAGTTTTTCGACATTTTCTGTACTTAGAAAACATTTATTGGAAATTTTTCTTCTTCCTTCCACCGCCGCATTGGCTGCTTGATCATCTAAATTTTTTCGACACTTCCAGCTCTTCGGAAAAACTTCCTCCTTTGTCCGCCACCGCATCGAATGCTCAAACAACTAACGCCTTCCGATGATCTCAATCACTTAGAAATTTTTGAATTTTTCTTTACTGCATCGGTGGCCGGAGGCCTTGCCCGTCGGGAGCATAGTGGCCTAGACATCCGCAATAGCGGTACTCAATCGGCTAAGTATCGGTGATCCAAACAACTATATTTCATCGATCGCCGATGGTCTTCAACAATTAGGAAAATTTTTCAAAAATTTTCTCTTCTCGACTTCTTTGTACAGAACATAACCTCTGTCGGCAGTCGAAACCACTAACTGCTATGTGTCGGCGAATTAGTTCCATCAACAGCCGCAATCGCGGCCCATCATCCTCAATCTTCTTTCGATCGGCCGCTTAATCTTCTTTTCGTCGGCAGGCTAGTGCTTTTGGCTTCCGCAACAGTGGGCGCACGAACACTATCTTCTTTCGATCGGCCGCTGTTTTCATTACCGTCGGATGCGTAGTTGTTTAGCCATCCGCAACGACGGGCGCTCAAACAACTATTTTCTTCCGACGGACATCGAATCACTTAGAAAAATTTTTAACTTTTCTTTACAGCGTCGGCGGTCGGAGGTTTTTCTCATCGGACGTGTAGTCCTTTAGCCGTCTGCAATGGTGGGCACTCGATCAACTATCTTCTTCCAATAGCCGACGTCCAACACTTAGAAAATTTTCTGCGATTTTCTTCCAACTCCGCCCCGTCGGGCATGCTTCCGCCTAGCTCTTCCACTACATCGAAAGTCTTTCCCACTAACTCTTCCAATGATCTGACAGTTCAAACATCAGACATGCTTCCGCCTATCCCTTCCACTACATTGGAAGTCCATTCCACTAAGTGCTCCGACTGTTCAACACTTAGACAAAAAACATTTGTCATCAACTGCTAATCTCTGCTGGGAAGAAAGAAATTATGCTTCTGTCGCTGCATATTCGTGGTCCTTTCAGGCCCATGCTGTAACATGAGCTCTGATACCACGCTGTCACGTCCCCAACCCTCTGACCGGCGACGAGGACGCAACCATGGCGTTAACCATCCGGTAAACCAACCCCATGAACATGTGGATTTTAATGTATAAAATTGATGAAATAAAATGCTAAAACAGAATGCTGATAACAAGATGCATTGAAGTAGAAAACGATTTGAACTAGAACATGCACAGATGCCATTGATTATCATACGAAGCAGAAACATCACACATTCATACAACATTCATTCAACATGTTCATCATAGTCATTAACAGAAATATGATTACAGAAGTGAAATAACGAGATTACTTATCTTATCAAGAACTCGCTCCGCAACCAGCTATGTCAGTGCAACGTTCCACCCAACCATAGGCCAGCGTGCTCCTTAATATCTCAGCAACACTGCCACCCTCGAGCTGGGAATGATTCTCCAAGGAATAAGGGAACAACCAGGCTTACACATAGCCAAGGATACACAAAACATAGCCAATCCAGCACAGTTGGGTTTATCAGGCCATCCAAGAGTTGGGAAAGGCTAAATGATAAGCTGGTGAGCTCACTGCAAAGCTAAGAACACCTACACTGGAACTAGCCTGACTTCTAAGACACCCACACACACCCAACACAAGGAATCAGTCCCTTCTCTACTACATAGTCCCTCAGGCCCTGCATTCCCTTCTAGTGCTATTCAGGGGTTGTGGAGAAGAAATCCAACCCTCTAGCTCTGTCTATGTGGTTTCGAGCCACTAGGTTTATCAAGCAAACCAAGCCCCCATCCCTGCTCCCTACACAGTCCGAAGACCAACCATTGCACGTAGGCAATCAATCAGCGGTTACAACTGAACAACTGAACAGCTTAATAGGGGAAATGACTCCCAAGCGAATTTCAATAAGCCACTGAACGTGTCAGTGCACACAATTTACAACATAGGGGAAATCAACAGTCCCAAAATGTATCAGCATACACTGTGCGTGAAATGAACAGACTCCCATCCCCGAAACATAAAGGAGACCACAATAATCACGATGTAAAGGAGACCACAGCAACACAACAAATCTTCGAGGAGAATGGTGGCAACCATAACTCACGGGAAGAACAACAGCCCCATTCTCAACATTGAAATGACAGGAAAAATGACACGACCATACCAGTCTGTGAGGATATCATACAACTATAAACGTGGATGGTCCTTTCACAGCAAATCATGGATGAGAGAACGTAGCTCCCAGCTCGTTGTGTGAGCCCAAAAACAGAAGAGAAGCAAATCTGTCTATGGGGAAATGATACAGCCACACCATTCGCAAATTTGTGGAGGAAGAACTGTGTGAGTAAGGCCAGGAAGATCCTGTGTGTAAGCGTGAGCAACTTCCGCTCCTGCGTGAGGATGAACAACAATTCGTGAGGAACAAAAACAGACGCCCCCCCAGATAAGGCGCAGTGGAGAAAATGAATGAAGGGCATCCCCATTCTTCTCCTATCATAAGGCTCATTGCTGGTGGAGTGTACGTGTAGGCATGGACTGACAGTCCTTCCACCCCACTCCCAAAAACAATAACTGCCTCAACCACCAGCAGCAACTTTTCAATTGTGGTGGTTGGATAGAACAAAGGGAGATGGCACATGGGTTTTTCCTTCATTGGCTAAGGTTTGACAATTTTTCCCACACCCTTATCCTTGTGAAAATCATGCCCCTTCTCAATTTTGTTGCCGCGAGCATAGCTGGTCGGGTTATTTAATTAAAGATGCATATTTACATGATGACAAAACTCAATATCTATGTCGCATGCCCCAACACACCATCAGTGACAAATTTAAATCCAAACATAGCATAACCGATCAATGGTGGGGCCTTGGCCTTGAGCTCCACACCATGATCGTTCACAATATATACCTCATATACATCTAATGCAACGGGGTCAAAACTGGGGTGTTACAGTAATAGATCTTGTGAAAGCTTAGCGCTTGAACCTTCATGGAGGACTTGGTTTGGTGAATACAAGGCCCCTTTTTTGGCTTGGACAAATTAAATTCTTTAATATCCAAAATTATATAAGCTTGAATATAAATTCAATCATTGGTTTATAGAACCCATTTTATAAATTTCATTCAAAAGTGAATAAACCTTTTTGCCCCACTTGTGAAAAACTCATTTCTCTTTTTACCTAAGACGTCTTTAACTTCTTTTCTTTGCTAACTTGAAAATAGCTTAATGAGAAAACTTTGGAAACCAACTCAATCGCCCATGAAAACTTAAAATTTTGAAGGCAATAAGACCAATTCCGACAAAAATAAATTTAGTCCTAACAATTGGCTCCAACTAGGGATGTTATCCTCCCTGCGAGGTAGCAAAGAACCCCATATACCAAGTGCCAAATCCATTGGGTTTCTCTTAATTTTTCTCTGAAATTCTCAACCTATTATGAACTAAAACATCAACTGAAACCATTTTGCAAACAAATCTCACTCCGTCAACCTGTAACCTGAAATTGCACTTGAAACTGAAACCAAACTGAAAACTGCTGAAAGAAATGCTCTCCATGTCAAGCTTATTCATGCCTACCTATCCTACTTAACTAAGCACAAATGCCCAATGAAGCAAAATCCGACTTCCAATGAAGGAAATCAAGCAATTTATCCAATAATTCCATTTCTTCCTCATGCTTGATAGAAATTAGAACATAAGAACAAAATAGCAATAGGTTATGATGAAAAATTTGTCCTTTGCTGCAAACATATAACCAGCTACTCCATCTGAAAAAATTATCCATGTACTCTGCTATTGGATCATAAAAAACATGACAAATTTCAAAATACTCAATCACCTGTTTGTCATGACAAGGCTGTCCAAAAAGTAACTCTTGTTGCATACTGTCAAACCGATATTTAAAAGAGCTTTGAAAGGAATTCTCATGATTGTTTTTAAATGATATATCAGCAACTTCATTTAATATTTCTAAATTTACAACTCCATTCTTCTCAAGCAGTTCAAGAGGAATATCATTTTGTCCTTCAACAAGATTAAGAAGAAATATGTCTTCTTGACAAAATGTTTTTGAATTGGAAAGATTTAAAGAAACATCCCATTGAGAGTCCTCATCTGCTTCTTTGTGATCCCTTTGCTTATTGCACACTGTTGGTTCTTTCACATACTGATATTTATGGCATGATTTCTCTTCCTTTTCATTATATATAACTAGACTAAAATTTTCTTTAAAACCATCACTAACATATTTTTTAACAAGCTGACCGCAATCTTCAAAAAAACCATCAAGAGTATAACTCTCTTCTTTCCCATTACTAGGTTGATCATCTTCATGCTCATGTCATTTTTCCAATTCTAATCCAAGGTCTGATTTCTCTTTAATTGCATTTTCAGAAAATAAATATGTGGAGGGATTGTAAGACTGAAAATTAGCAGAATCTGAATTCTTTATGTAATCACCCATAGAAGCACTAGAACTTAGAGGAAATTGCTGCTGCAAAAATGAATTTTCTGATTGGGAATAAGCAGCCTCATCTTGAAACAAAACTTCAGAGGTTGAATAATATGAAGAAGGGTTTGATTGACCATCCCAAATTCCTTCTTGGTCACACAAATATTGACAAGACTGCTGTAAATTATCATCTACTTAAGGAAAGGAAATGTAGCTGGTTGAATCAGAGTTTTGGCTCATGTCTCTTTTAGTCGAGGAAGAAATTATTAACTGCTGATATTTTTCTTGAATGTGAAGATAGCTAATTTGTATTTCTTCTTTCTGAAATGGGTTCTCATATAAAATTTCTAAAAGCTCTTCATCCACTAACTCATCATCACTATACAAGTTTTCCAAATATCCAATGAAACCTTTAACATGCGTACAACAATCTTGAGCCAACAACAAGGAGGGGTATTGGTTTTTGTAATGTTCATGAAATACTGTATGAAAATCAGTAAGGGAAAACAAACTTTCTGATGGTAACCCTTCATACCATGACCTTGCATCTCCTTCTAAAGTAGCCATGAACATTTTCATTAAAGAATCCTCGTGCAATTTAACTCCTAGCTTATGTATATGCATATGAAATCTAACCAAATGAAGGGCGGCATCATCATTCTTTTGATATTTAAACTTTGGAAGACTTGTTTGCCAATCCACTTTAGGTATTCGATTTTGAAAACCAGGAATGTGAGCACGATTCATAGGAGCATACCTTGCAGACAAAGAACTCATCTCGATAAACGAATTAACTGAATCAACTCTTCAAACTTTGCAATCTTTTGACAGTGGAGTCGCCATAGGAATTATGAAACTAGATTCTTTGAAGATGGAGTCACCAGGTGAAAGATGAACAAACTTGCTGATATCTGACTGTTGTTCACCATCAATAATCAAATCTAAAACTATGTCGTTCATACCCAGGGAAGATTTGAACCTTTGTCCTCGGCAACGGCGCCAATTTGTTATCACTCAGAATGTACCCAGGTTGTGAAAGGTAGATCCCGAGGTAACAACAAAAACCACTTTAGACCATATTTCTGACCTAATACAGTTAGAGAGGGATCTCTCACTATTTACAAAGTTTTTATACTCAAGATATTCAATCAAAGACAATCAGAAGGTCAGAATTCTGATGGGACAAATATGACAGGTTTGTTTTAAAAGACTTGGTAAGACATTCATTGAGGAGACCATTGGGTAATGGAGTAAAAAATCAGATCTGAAATAGCTTGAAAGAGGTAGGGTTTTGAAGTTTTATGAACAGAGGCAAGGTAGGCACCATTTCCTCGTTCTTGAGGTATTAGCAGGTTGATTAGTAGACAAAGGGAGACATCCCATCAAACAGAGCACCTAACTAAGGTGAATTCTGTAAGACTTTAGAAGAAAATGTTTTCAAAATTCTTGAACAATGGACCTAGAGCATGCAAGATGAATTCTATCCCATAAACACTAATGCTCAAGCATGAAAGGAAATACAAAATGGAGTGAGAAACAGGATAAACAGTCACATAAAGAAATTACTTACTGAAGAAAAAGATGGCACAGGAATCTCTGCCATGAAAAGGTTTAACATTCCTCCTCTACAAATTTCATTCATCTACTGAAAACTTGAGGCCATTACAATGTAGAGCCTATTCGCTCTTGAAAACCCCCCTTAAAACTATCAATTACATTTTAATTTATAAAAGAATAACCTCAACCTAACCTTGAATTCGAAACCTAACTGAACTCTAAAAAAAGTAATAGTTACAACAACGTTTCTCCTACATATCTATAATAGTGATAGTTGTGTGAAATCTGGGAGACATTTTCATAATTGGCCATGTGGCCGAAAAAAACCATGTCTTATTTTCTCCAAACGCATCTCAAACTCCTCGGAATCGGCCTTTGCAACTGATGACTCAGATAGTAAAATTGTAAATTTCTGAAAAAATAACTTGTGAAGATATTTTTAATTCTACCAACCTGTGAGAACTGTGTAAAAACTAAAGGAGTATTTTGACTATAGGCCTGTTAGGAATACAAACCTCTCTAATTTTTGTAAAATTAATTTCCATTTGTATGAAACAATTCTTTGAATTTGATGGCTGAAATAGTCCTTTGGAAAACATGAAAAATTGCTGTAAATCTGACTTTGTTTCTCCTAACTCATATCACTTGTGTGAAAAATTAAATATTTTATTGTAGATAGGCATGTTGTGAAGAAATGCCTCTCTCAGTGTCTCAAAATTCATCTTCATTTGATGTAAAAAATTCTTTGAATTTGATGACTAGAACAGTCATTTTGAAATCTGAACATTTTCCCCTCTGAAGATGACTTTTATTCTCCCAATACTTAGCACTTGGGTAAAAACAGAGATAGGTTATTGTAGAGCATAATGTTGTGATGAAAAACCTCTTTCAGTTTTTGAAAATTCTTCTTTGTTTGCCAGAAACTGTTCTTTGAATAAAATGACTAAAACAGTCATTTTCAAAAAAAATATGCTTTATTGCTTCTAAACCTTGAATTGTTTAACTGTAATTCATAAACATAGAACATATAGCATCTATCCTTGTAATATAATCTATTTTAAGAGAATTCCCATGAATTGATTGATCAGGGTAGCCATATTTTTTAATAGTGCCTCCAAAGACTTGAATAATCCCAAGCTTTGGCACACTCTCCATTGTAAATTCTGTTTGTAAGACTTTAAACACATACCAATACCTTCATGAATGTTCTCACTATATATATTTCTCCAACACTTCTAGGTTGATGTTCTTTTTGGGCTTCCCTTCTCCATTCTTGAGTGGTGGTTTCCCTTTTCTTGCTCTACTAAGATCAAATTCCAGCTCCTTGATCAGACTCTTTATCTCTGCCATTTTCCCTTCAAGTTTTTTCCATTTGAACACCATGAGACTTTGAGACAGATCGCTGATTGTTACACAAAATCGCTACCTCCTTATTTGCACTTTGATAACCAGCAACTCTTTCTGGTGCAATGCTATCAATTGTATCATGAAACAACTTATCCAATGTGCTCATTCACCATAAACGAATGCAAGAAAAAATGAATTTACCGAAGTCAACTCACTTTTTATACACCGGCTCATTTCGGGACCCTTACCAAGTTGTTTTTCCTTTACTGCTTTCCTAAGCAGAACTCACCAAAAGTTACCACATGGAAAGTGGTTTAAAATTCCGCTACCACTCTTCCCTTTTAATTGTCTCACAATTTCGCACTCCGAAATAGAATGGGACCGTTGATGAAATTTCACTTTTTGTTTGAACCGTTGGATTAGAATATGTGCTAGTGGTTTGATTATACCTTAAGGAACAAAGAAAGGTAATAGATCTTGTGAAAGCTTAGCGCTCGAACCTTCATGGAGGACTTGGTTTGGTGAATACAAGGCCCCCTTTTTGGCTTGGACAAAGTAAATTCTTTAATATCCAAAATTATATAAGCTTGAATATAAATCCAATCATTTGTTTATAAAACCCATTTTATAAATTTCATTTAAAAGTGAATAAAACTTTTAGCCCCACTTGTGAAAAATTCATTTCTCTTTTTACCTAAAATGCCTTTAACTTCTTTTCTTTGCTAACTTGGAAATAGCTTAATGAGAAAACTTTGGAAACCAACTCAATCACCCATGAAAACTTAAAATTTTGAATGCAATAAGACCAATTCCGAAAAAAATAAATTTAGTGCTAACACCCTACAAGTCAAAATCATTCATATAGTTAGCAACGTCACATGATCATGAAATTCAATCATATGAACATTTCAATGCAATACCAATAGTTCACATAGCTATGTAAGAATCTCAGTCAATGCTTTATAAAAACATCCATCCAAATCCTAAACTCTAGATGCCTTCTATATCCACTAGAACTTGCTATCGAGAGCGTGCATTTCTCTCATCATGTTAACAAAGAGGTTTTTATCATATACTAGCACCATCAAGGGATCATGGAATGTTATGCAGCACTATAGGCTACTTACCCAACATTTAAGATTCAATACATAATAGAAAACTATATCATATGATCATCATGTTACACTATTATACACTTCCTAATTCTAGGAATACAGATATGCATACAACTATTATGAAAATATGTTCAAACATACATATATAATCTATAAGAGAAATTGATAATCCAAATACTTATCTTTTGTGTTTTTTTGGCTTCCTATTGATCACTTCCTCCTTGCATAAATTACTGGAGTAATTTGATCTTCATATTCTTTCTTGTTGGAATCCCATTAAAGAAACTGCAGCTTGTATATTTATTCACCATCAATGGAAATCAAATCATCTAGATAATGCAATCATTGGTGCACACATAGAGTGTACTGGAAGAAGTACTCATTTCGACAATCTTTTGAACTTTCCTTAGGATCATCATTCCTAGACTTCTACTGTGGAGTATCAAAATTAGCGGAAGAGGCCTATTATTTTCTCTTCATTGAGGTACATTGGTTTGCATAGTGGCCATACTTTCTATAATTGTAGCATAGAGGCTCATATCAAGGATCCTTATTCTTCTTTTGTTCTGGAACATGACTTGATCTTTCACCTTTTCCTTTTCTACCAAAGTTCTTCTTTCCTCTTGCTCTTCCCTTCTTGGTATGTGTGGCAAGAGCTCTATTGAAATTTTTATTTTCAAATAACTTCTTAAAGGTATCAAACATGGATTTAGTTGTCTTCTTTTCAGATATTTGAGGATTCAAATGATCCTTGATATAATCTATTAGGATCCTCCTTGTCTTGTTATCACTCTTCTTCCATTGGGATTTTCTTGCTTCTTCTGGTTTTGGTACTCCTTCTTCAACAAGGTTTATAATATAATTTTCTTCTAGGAAAATGAGTACCTTGTACTTCCATGAATGAAATTTTGAAGCTCCATCAAGCCTATCTTTAACCTTCATGCTTGTCATCTTGACTTGAGACTGAAAACTAAGATCTGAAACTTGTTGCAGAAACCCTAGCAGGAGATAGGTCGAAATTGAGGTTTGGAACTTTAGAAATATGATTCCATAGATGAATTTTCCCTCCTACGATCAATTGAATGGACCTCATTTTATCCCAAATCTATGGATAGAACAACTCAAAAACTAAAATCCTAATTTGTGAGGTTTAGGCAAAGATTAGGTCCAAAATGAAAATTCTTGAATCTGAAATATGCTTCCAAAGATAGGTGTGCCCTCCTAGGGAGAGTTGGAGAATGTTAGGTTCGAACCCAATTAGTGGTAAAAAGTTCTTACAACATGGACCCCTAGTTCTTAACCCCAACTGAATTTAGGAAAAAATTGAAACTTCAGAGAACTAAGTTTTTCTTCCACATATAAGTGCACCCTACTGAGGGGATTTCCAAAAATACTATTGCCTAATTTATGGAGATAAGTATTCAAACTTGGAAACTATAGATTCTAGTTTAAGGCACCAATAGTCTTTGGAAATGGCATCTATTCAAAACTACTATGATACCATGTTAGATTTTCATAACTTTAGCAGTATAAATTCATTTATTTCATTATTTACTTCATCACAAAATCATAGCATTTATTTCATTTTCAATGAAAATAAAACAAGGATTAGTGAAAGATAACCATGCACAAGAGACACAAAGATTTTACCCCGGGAAACCCAAATGGGAGAAAACCCAACAAACGTTTCTCAAAATAAATACTCAATCCAATACAAGAACAATATCAATCATGAACATTAATCCTTAGCACTAGAATGTGATCTTCTTCCACAAGCACCCAGAGAGAGATAAGCTAATAAGCTAACCCAAAAATTTTCTTAACTTGATCTTCACATGTCCTCCTTGAGAAGTGTGCACCACTTGAGAGAGAGATGGGTGTTGTGTATGTTCAAAATGAAGTGTGAAAGCACTTTATTTACATTCTTCTTTTCACTAGAAGTTTCCACAGCTGGGTCATCTTGTACTTTTATTTATTCTTTATTTTATCTTCCAAGTCGACTTGTCATTTTGTCTTCTGGTGTCAATTTACCCATTTAATTGGGGTAGTTGATCTCTTCATTTCTTTTCACTTTCTCTGGGAATTCTTAAGAATATGGTTCGATTCTACATTAACATCGACAATTATGATAAAACCCTTCACTAATATCTATTACTTCTAGGGAGTGCAACAAGAGAATCCAAATGCTACATTCAATTGAAATGCTTCTCAAAGAGACTCTATAATAGTAAAGTATAAAATTAATCAATTTCAATGAATTATGGTATTAAATTATAATATTTGAAATATAAAATGGTAACTTGCATAAGAAAAAGAATCTATATCTTTTAGCAACTATAGTAGTAGGGGGTAATATAAGGCCTTGGTATGTTTCCATTTTCACAAGCGATTCCTAATAGTTTCTTCGTTGCATCACATATATTGTGTTCTACTAATATAGTTATTGTTTCCCATACAATATAATGAGTATAGATATATTTTCCTAGATACAATATTAAAATTGAATGTCGATATGGGGAAATTAATTGATGGTTAATCTCTTTTGCAATACTCTTGATTTAAGTCTTTTAAATTTTAACATGATATTTCCAACAGTTATTTCATTCCATCACATATATTATGGTCTACTCTAAATTTGATATAATGATTGTTTCCCATACAATATTACAAATATTGCCTAACTATAATACTAAAGATTGAATGTTGACATGTAAAAATTAATCGATGGTTAATATATTTTACACTATTATTCTTATGACTTTTGAGTTTTAACTAATGCTAACCAATAAATCTAGCAATTCATGAAAACTTATTTTTCACCAACTGCTTTGTTAAGGCCGAAACATAAGGAAACAATATGTTTCCATTTTCATAAGAGAATTAGAAAACCATTAGTTACTTTGTTTCATCACACATAAATCTAGCAATTCATGAAAACTTATTTTTCACCAACTACTTTGTTAAGGCTGAAACATAAGGAAACAATATGTTTCCATTTTCATAAGAGAATTAGAAACCCACTAATTACTTTGTTTCATCACACATATTTTTGTGTAGTTTGAATTGTCCTCAAAATATTTTATAGTAAAAAATATGTTCGAATTAGAAAACATGGGGGGCTAGGACTATACCCATATATCATGATACAAAAGGACTAAGTTCAATAGATGAGACCATGTCTCTCCACTTCCCCAAGCCAAGTTGGGGAAGAGGACTATAATTTTATTCTTAAACATTTTTCATTCTTTGTCATCGCTACTTGATTATTATTTAACAAATTTATTACATAGAAGATAAATCAATAAAGCATAAATAATGTCAGGCATTAATATTACTCCAAAAGTGCTTACACCATATTAGGGGTTATTCCTGGGATTTGGGGTACATGGTGTATGAGTATCCCTTGGATGGTTTGAGATGGATTTACACCTTGTAGGTGGATTACTCAATGGCTGTTTGACCTTAGTTGGATGTCTGCATGACGTTCTTCCTTGGAGAGTTGGAGATATTTAGACAACTTGGTGACATTTTACACATTGGCCACTTAGAGGAGTTTGTTTTCTTGTAGGATTACCTACATTGAAAGAGTAACATTTGCCATTATAGAGGAGGTAATTGAGCCATAGACATCATCAGGTATCTTGGATTCTTGCATGGAGGAATGGAGTTCACTTGGGCACCTTGTGATGCAACAACGTTCATGTTAAGGGAGTGGACTTTGTGGAGCACATGGCTCAGGATGATCATTGGAGTCCTTGAAGGCTTAGAGGAGGAGCATTGGGGGCACATATTGTGGAATGACCTTGCATTGGATCCTTTCTTCACAAAACATCAACTTAGAGCTTCACATGTGTAGAATTGTAGTGTAGCGCTTCACATGTGTGAGCCTACTTGTTGTTTTGTAGGTTGCTTATAATGGTTTAGGACCACACATGTTTTATTGTCCTGCCTCACCTCTCATATATATGAAGGTAGGGAATAGCCATTTCATAACTCTTTATCACTTCAATATCTTGTGTTAGGTATGTAAGCAGAGGACCACAATACTCTCTCTCTCTCTCTCTCTCTCTCTCTCTCTCTCTCTCTCTCCTTATTTTTCATCTTTGTATTTTCTCTTTCTTGACTTGAAGGCACTGTGAATTCTTGGAGATTTTGGAGAATCTTGAATACTAGGGTCGGGTTTCATATATTGGAGACATGATTGGAGATAATGTTTTATGATTGAATGTAATGTCCTCTTCCTTTTAGGCCCTGAGGCCCATACCGCTAACCTATGTGATTCCTGTGGGTTCGAGCGGTTACTGATAACTAGGGAATCAGATAAGGACTGATGCCATCCATATAAGATCTACGGCATCCTCAATTGGTCAAGAAGGGCCACCTGGGCCAAAGGCCACCTTCATGCATGACCATGCTCTTTTCCATGCTCCATGCATGACCATGCTCTTTGCATGCAAGTCAACGGTAAATTAGAAGATAAAGTGACCTAATTAGGTCAAAGATTAGGTTTTGCGCATTTGAAATTTATAAATAGAGGGTAAAGCAAGAGGAGACGTCACTTATGATTATTGATTATTTTGGGAGCACTTGGATAGCAGCACAACAGTTGGGGTTGGAGACGGAGTCTTCAGCTAACAGGATTTTGGCAGTGAAACATCTGTCCTAGTCTTATTCCGGGTAAGCCATACTGGTTCACCACTTGTTCTTCATTTCATTCATCAGTTATATAGCACAGGGTATAGATTGTTGCAGAGGCACGGTGCAGCCGTAAGAGGGGGTTTTCAACCAGAAAGCCCTAATCAACTATTGGGCCTTCAGATCTCAGTTTCCTTCCGAAACTCAGGTAGCATTCTCACCAGCAGCTTCATACTCCGGTACCCAGTGACTATCAGCTCCATCTGAGCTCATCCGAAGGAGTTATCAGTATCTCCAGACCACCAGGGGCGTGGGCAGCTGCCTTAGAGAACCAAGTCGCTATCATACTTAGAGGGTTTAGAACTGTAGTATTTTCCAGTCAATCTCTCTGGAATAGCAAGGCTATCAGACCTGCAAATTGGTAGATCCATCGGGCCCCTCCTTCCTTGAGGGCGTCACCTTTTTCTCTGCTGGGGCGTCTTATTGCTGGAGCATTCACCGGAGATGGGAGAGATCAGTTCCTCTCCGATCCAGATCTCAGTACTTGCAGACTTAATCTGCAGCAGTTCAGCCAGTTATCAGTGGTAAGTGTGTATCCTATCTCACAAACCCTAACCCTAATTTTTCCTATAAAATAGGGATTTTTGCCTGGCAGTTTGTAAGCCCAGTTGTATCTGCATAATTGTATAGAAATAGAAAATATCGGGATTTGGGATATTTCATTGAACCCTGGATTGTATATATTGAGAAGGGGAAAACAAAATGAATCTTTCCTTGGAGGACTTGCCAATTTGATGCTTACTTGTTGGATCTCCTTGGTGTTGGATTGGGTTTTTCTTGGTTTTCCACAACTAGGGTTTTGGGAAGATCAAGTTTTGTACTATATTTTGGATGAGTCTATGGTATGTACATGAACTTAAAATATATATATATATATATATATATACAAAATTTAGGCAAAAAATTGAAACTTCATACAACTAAGTTTTGCTTCCACATATAAGTGCGCCCTACTGAGGGGATTTCCAAAAATACTATTGCCCAATCTATGGAGATAAGTATTCAAACTTGTAAGCCATAGATTATATATTAAGGCACCAATAGTATATGGAAATGTCATATATTCATAACTACTCTGATACCATGTTATATTTACATAGCTTTAGAATAATAGTTTCATTTTTTTCATTATTTACTTCATCCCACAATCATAGCATTATTTCATTTTCAATGGAAGTAAAACAAGGATAAGTGAAAGATAACCATGCACAAGAGACACACATATTTTACCCTGGGAAACCAAAATGGGACAAAACCCAACAAACATTTCTCAAAAGAAATACTCAATCCAATATAAGAACAATACCAATCATGAACATTAATCCTTAGCACTAGAATGTGATCTTCTTCCACAAGAACCTGGAGAGAGATAAGATAATAAGATAACCCAAAAATTTTCTTAACTTGATCTTCACTTGTCCTCCTTGAGAAGTGCACACCACTTTAGAGAGAGATGTGTGATGTGTATGTTCAAAATGAAGTGTAGAAGAACTTTATTTACATTCTTCTTTTCACTAGAAGTTTCCACAATTATTTCGTCTTGTACTTTAATTTATTCTTTATTTTATCTTCCAAGTTGACTTGACATTTTGTCTTCTAGTGTCAATTTACCCCTTTAATTGGGGTAGTTGATCTCTTCATTGATTTTCACTTTCTCTGAGACTTCTTAAGAATATGGTTTGATTCTACATCAACATCAATAACTATGATAAAAACCCTTCACTCATACCTATTACTTATGAGTGTAATAAGGTAATAAGAGAATCCATATGCTACATTCAAATGAAATGCTTCTCAAAGAGACTCTATAGTAGTAAAGTCTAAAACTAATCCATTCCAATGAATTATGGTATTAACTTATAATATTTGAGATATAAAATGGTAACTTGCATAAGAAAAAATAATCTATATCTTTTAGCAACTATAGTAGTAGGGGGGAAATATAAGGCCTTGGTATGTTTCCATTTCACAAGGGATTCCTAATAGTTACTTCGTTGCATCGCATATATTGTGTTTTACTTTGAATTGTGATATAATGATTGTTTCCCATACAATATAGTGAGTAAAGATATAGTTTCCTAGATACAATATTAAACATTCAATGCCGATATGTGGGAATTACTTTATGGTTAATCTCTTTAATCTCTTTTACAATACTCTTGATTCAAGTCTTTTAAATTTTAACATGATATTTCTAATAGGTATTTCATTGCATCACATATATTATATTCTACTCTAAATTTGATATAATGATTGTTTCCCATACAATATTACAAATATTTCGTAACTATAATACTAAAGATTGAATGTTGGCATGTAAAAATTAATCGATGGATAATCTCTTTTACACTACTCTTTATATGAATTTTGAGTTTTAATTAATGCTAACCAATAAATCTAGCCATTCATGAAAATTTATTTTTCACCAACTCAATTGTTAAAGCCATAAGGAAATGGTATGTTTCCATTTTCACAAGAGATTTAGAAACCCACTAGTTACTTTGTTTCATCATGGCATATTTTTTGTAGTTTGAACTGTCCTCAAAATATTTTATAGTAAAAATATGTTCGAACTAGAAAAGATGGGGGGATACGACTATACCCATATATCATGATACAATAGGGTTAAGTTCAATAGATGAGACCCTGTCTCTCCGCTTCCCCAATGGCAAGTTGGGGAGGAAGACTAGAATTTTCTTCATTCTTTAATGTCATCGCTACTTGATTATTGTTTAACAAATTGATTACATAGAAGATAAATCGATAAAGCATAAATAATGGCAGCTTTTGATATTACTCCAAAAGTGCTTACAACATATTGGGGGTTATTCCTGGGATTTGGGGTACATGGTGTATGATTATCCCTTGGATGGTTTGAGATGGATTTACACCTTGTAGGTGGATTACTCAATGGTTATTTGACCTTAGTTGGATGCTTGCATGATTTTCTTCCTTGGAGAGTTGGAGATATTTAGACAACTTGGTGACATTTTACACATTGGCCACTTAGAGGAGGTTGTTTTCTTGGATGATTCCCTACATTGAAGGAGGAACATTTTCCATTATAGAGGAGGTAATTGATCCCTAGACATCATGGGGTATCTTGGATGCTTGCATGGAGGTATGTAGTTTACTTGGGCGCCTTGGGATGCAACAACATTCATGTTAAGGGAGTGGAATTTGTATAGCACATGGATCAAGATGATCATTGGAGTCCTTGAAGCCTTGGAGGAGGAGTGTTGGGAACATATTGTGGAATGACCTTGCATTGGATCCTTGCTTGCACAAAACATCACCTTATATCTTCACATGTGTAGCCTTGTAGTGTAGCACTTCACATGTGTGAGCCTACTTGTGGATTTGTAGGTTTCTTATAAGGGTTTAGTCCCCCCCCCCCCTCTCTCTCTCTCTCTCTCTCTTTTGTTTTTCGTCTTTGTATTTTCTATTTCTTAACTTGAAGGCACTGTGATTTCATGGAGTTTTGGAGAATCTTGAATACCAGGGTTGGGTTTCATAGCTTGGAGACATTGGAGATAATTTTTTTATTGAACCCTAGATTGTATCTATTGAGAAGGGGAAAAGAAAAGGAATCTTTCTTTGAAGGACTTGCCAATGTGATGCTTTCTTGTTGGAGCTCCTTGGTGTTGGATTGGGATTTTCTTGGTTTTCCCCAGCTAGGGTTTTGGGAAGATCAAGTATTGTAATATATTTGGGATGAGTCTATGGTATGTACATGAACTTAATATATATATGAATATTTAAAATATCCAAAATTATCTTATTTCATATTTGATATTCAACCATTTATTTCTTCATGCTTTGGTAATTTCCAACACTTGTATGTCTTAATATTAAAACACTGACGGAGGGAAATAAAATTGAGCTACTAATTGGAATAGGTGCCATTAGAAATGTTATGTAAAAAAAATCCCACTTTGTGAATCGCATTATCACCAAATGAAAAAGGGAGACCTGACTGGTCCTATTTTTATTTTTTTAATAACACCATAAGAAACTAATCAGTAAAAAGTTCAACTATTTTCAAATTAGGGAGAAATCAAAGAGGCATAGAAGGGACCAAGAAAGAAAGAAGGGGACCAAGAAATAATATGACCAAAGTAGGAGTGTTGGTTTTATATAAGTTAAGGATGAAATGGATACATTATTTAACATTATTATTTACTAATATAGGACATATTTACTATTGTGATTACAATTTCATAAACTGGACTCCAAATCTAGTTTTTTCATTAGAAGATTTCGCTAGAGGGTTGAAACTTGTTCACACATAGATGGTATCTTTTCTCTCTGATTACCTTGTTGATTGGGGTTGTTAAGAGTTGAAATAGCATCCATTGTTGTTGTGTATGTATTATATTTCATATAATCCCTAAGGTTGAAAATTCATGGGGTTAAGATCTAGGAAACCTTTGGGTAAGAGGTGAAATTTATGAAGTTGCATTACTATCCCTAGTTCAAGTAATTTCAACACCTAAAGCATAGTTCCTAAAAAAGAATAGTCGAAATTGGCTAGTGAACACTAGGATCCCAATGCTTTATTCCACTCAGATTCTCTCTTGTGTGCTTCTTTTCTATTTTTTCTTCCTCCCATGATTAGGGGGGAGTAAATGGTCTATTTAACTACTCCATTGTATGAATAAATCTTCTCAAATATCTACACTACGGGATCCTCTTCTAGTGTCTTAGCATCAACATTCAAAGCATGTTCAAATTGAATATTCTTCATCCCCTCCAAGGTCTTACTTTAATTTTTTTCATGGACCTCCAAAGTCTCCACCTATGCTTCTTCTCCTTGTTCCTGCTCACCTACGACCTTAACATTGTTGCACACTGAGGGTAGATCAAGGATAATTTTAGGGGAAAAATTTAGCCCATGGGCTATTTTTAGGGGTTTTTCTCCAAAAAAAGATTCGCCATTTTGCATTTTTTGAAGCCATGTTTCGCCTAATTTTGATGGGGTAAACTTTTTTCACCCTAAAAATCGCCAAATTGTTATATAAATGGTATAAAATCCTTGGAAATTAAAATGTTTTTTGAAAAATATCGCCAAACATTTTATAGTTGGAGTTTTAAGAATTGGTAAGATTCACCAACATTTATACACTTTTAAATAAGTATGGTTCCTTAAAATCATCCCTAGGGTAGATCCAACAATTAGGTTTGAAGGAATTGCAAAAAATGTTGTCGATTTCTCTTCTTAGTGACTATTTGCATTTGTCACTATGTTTATTATTCTTTAAGTGACCATCCATTTCTTATAGTCTCTTCTAAAATGGTAAAATTCATGACAAATGTTGAATTTGAAAGGGAATTATTTATAATCCATTACTTAAAGGTGACACCAAATACCTAAGTGAAATTGAATGGATTCAATAAAAACTTTTGCCCAATCAGCTTCAAGTATATAAACATTTTTTTGGACTATTTTGTCCTAGAATTTCCAAAATTTTTTTCCCTATTAGTTGGAAGGTCGATTCATAAAAAACATGAGGGACAAGTGTGAGAGTTGAACCCAAATAGGGACTATCTTAAGGAAGTCCTCTTTTGGTTTGAATTTCAACATCCAACAGTTAAGATACAAACCTCTTAATCCTAAGAAATATGGGCCACTCCAAAAAATCAAATATTTCCTTCCTTGGGATAGAACAAAAAGGCGACAAAACCCGATCACAAAAATGAAACTTAGTGATCCCTTCATTGATAGAAGCCAATATTTTGACCGCAAATAAAGAAACTTAGTGATCCATTCATTGGTAGAAGCCAATATTCTTCTTGCTAGAGTTCATTAATTATATGTCTTACCATAAAATTTTCCACGAGGGTTTTCTCTCCAAAAAGGACCTTGATCGTAGGAGATGAAGTCGATATTTTTACCTCCATAATTGCGAAGAGTTTTCTTATGAAGCATAGATTATATGATTTGGTATAGGATTCATTATTTGTGTCTACAAGAATAAGGGCTTCAAATGTCATCCCTTCACAATCAGAACCTAATGATTTTGGCACAACCAAGGAATTAGGCATGGGACTATGGGGGCGCTCAATGAGGTTGAAACCCTAAATACAAGTTACATAATAGTTCTACATTTCTATAGATCCTAAAGTTAGTGAAATTGTAAATATTAGTTTTAGTAACCTAGTTCTAGAGTTATTTTCTAATTTACATGAATTTTCTTCAAAGTCTTGTAGATCAAGGAAAAATTATACATAGAAACATGAATTTATGTATTAAATAGATCACAAAATAAAAAAACAACTAGTCATGAAAATAAGTGGAATCAATAATCTTACTTGTTTAAGCTATGCTATTTTTTGGAACATTTTATCAATAAATCATATCAAAAGAGAAGGGAAACATTTCCTAGAATTTTATAACATTTTTTTTGTAAGGGTTTATGTATAGGAAACATTTCATGGACAAGAGAGGAGGGAAAGGAATTTAAAGTAACTTAGTCTTCAATTATATTTGGCATTTCCTCTCTTTAGAGTATGTAGCAAATGACATATTATTTTTTTAGGTTTATTAATTCATACCTATAATTATTGAGAACCTCATTTTTAAGATTAAGTATATTTACATAAAATGGAGAATAAATATATTTACATAAAATGAAGAATCAAGTCTAAGAAACACCTTAAGAATTTGAAATATATATGAAATGAAGAGTCAAGGTCTTACCAAAAAAACTTAAGAAATTTAAAACCCAAAGGTCCTTTCTCATTTATATATATATATATATATTATTTGGAATCCAATAATCCTTTATATATATATCGAAAGTGTAATGTACGTTCACTCTCAAATATGGCTTTCTTGACTTTGTGTTTAGCCATTTTAAAATCTGTCTTTCTTGGCTTTGTGTTTAGCCATTTTTTATCTACCCTATAAGGCTTGTAACAGTGGTATCGAGCCACTTTGAGTGGTATCATAGCCACTTTGAGTGCGGCAGCCTGTGACATTTTGAAGAGATTCTGCATGTGTGTTGCCACTGTCCGTGACATTTTGAAGAGATTCTGCATAGGTGTTGCCACTGTCTGTGAAATTTTTGAAGAGATGCTATATGTGTGTTGCCACTGTTTGTGACATTTTGAAGAGATTTTACATATACCAGTGATGCGGTCACAGCAGAGTATTTAAGAGACACTCGTGCATGTGGAAGCCACTGGCGTAATGTCAAAGATGCATGACTCTTCCTGGCATAAGGTATGGCCATCCACTATGGTCATCCATTCATTCATACCCACACGGTTACTCTTCGACCAACCGGGACTACTTTTCGGCAATGACTCCCAGGCAATCTATGTCTTTAATGTTGCAATTTGATGTAGACAGGTCCTTTGAATTAGGTGTCAGCCTTCCGTAGCCATAGATAGGAGACGGTAATGGGAGGGAAATTTGAATTTGAATTTTCAATGCCTCCTCACTTCATTTTTTGTTTGAAATTTGAATATGTGCAAGGAGATCGAGTTTGTTATATTGGTTGTCGATAATGAGGGATGAGCAAAGTTGGGACTTGTTCGCTATTAAGCCTTTCAAGGCTGTCAGGAAATAGATAAGTGGAGGAAACTGCCAAGTTAGTCGCTGGGAATGCAAGGGGCTTCCCCTTTCTCTTAAGGCTATTGCAGTAGCAATGGTAGGAGAACAAGATCATGGACAGTGGATGCTTGCATTGGATCAGTTTGAAAATAAAGACAAGATTTTACTCAACTTGTACGCAGACAGAAACAGGATTGTTCGTGAAGCTAAGATCCACGCTACAATGTTCCCTATGTTTTCGACCTTGTTTTCTTTGTTGTGTATATTTTCCAGCAGACGAGGAGATGGATGCCAAATATCTCATACATCTCTTGATTTCTTAAGGATTACTGGGAAGTGCCATTGCTAGAAGGAGTTGCTCTGCCATAGAATACTTTGGGCGACATTACTTGAATATTCTTATTGATAAATTTTTTGATTAACAACGGCAAAATATTTAGACACTTTTAAATCTAAAATTTAAAAACGATAATGGATACCTCCAAAATATTTTTTTTGTTCTTTTCTATCAAATGAACTTTGTGTACTTCCATGTGTTCTTATTTTCTTCTTAAATTTCTCAGGATATAAATACTTTATCAAATATCTCATGAGATAGAGCTAATGTTCATAAAAGGAAAAGGAGGTGTCCAAAGATCATAAGTGTAAATGTAATAAAAACATAAATGGTAATTTACTCAATGATAAATTATTTTCAATATTGATTTCCAACTCTAAAAAGTTGAATAAGGATATCTATTTATTTAAATCACTTCAATTTTTTATTATAATAATATCCATTATCAAACACATAATTATTTCTCACTATAATGAGTCAAAAACATTTAATGGAAGAGGGAGTAAGGATATCTACTTATTTCTATTATTATAACTCCTCATCATGCTAATATACATTATCAAATAGGCAATGATTGATTTTCCATTGTAATGAGTCAAAAACCTTTAGTAAATAGTGGTGGAGGGAGGAGAGGATACCTATTTATTTTAGTTATTATAGTTCTTCATAGTGTACATTACAAATACAAATCACTACAATGTATTAAATGTGAAAAACACATCTTGAATTTATAAAATAACAATGGTTTATATAATAAAAAAATTTGTATGTTGGGATGCTATGGAAACCCTCATAAATTTATATATTAATCAAAGCATTATTTTTTTACAAATCAACATACCTTTATATTTCTAATAACTAAGGAGTAAAAAAACAAGAGATATGGAATAATTGGAACATCAAGGCTCAATTTTTAAATATTAATAAATATAATAATGAAATATGTTTCTTATATCCATGCATGTGGATGAATTTTCCTCTTAAGCTACACTTGCACTCATATCTTGTTTTGTTTAAAGCTATAATTTTTCTTTTCTTTAGTTATGCTTTTATTCTTGGACAATGTATCTCTATGCTTATTGTATTAATGTTCTTTGTATGTTATGATCCATATCAAATTGATATAATGAATATGAGACAACAAACCACAGTAAAGCTAATGTAAAAGTATCCAAGTTTAATGCAATGGCATTCATATCCTCCATTGTAAATGTTTCTTTATATATTTTTTTTGTCAAAGACTAACATATTCACCTTAAAAATAGCATCTAGTTAGCCTTTTAAACCTAACAATAAAGACCAACATTACTCTTTATGTATATTTTAATGCATGTTTCTTTCAATCCTTCAATGAGTACAAAAAAACCTCTCCTCCAACCTCCCTAATTTTTAGTTATGTATTTCTAGAAATAGGATGCCTTGACGCATAAGAATGAACAATTTTTGTCTACCAAAAAAAAAATATTTGAGTTGTTGCAGACATTTTTGAGGATTTGATAATTACAAGAATAAAGAGCTCCAACTTTAAAACATGGAACATGGATTTAGATTTGCAATAGATAATAGGGACTCAATGCTTACCAAGTTTTCTCGACTTTAGAGTGTTTTTTATACTAGTGCACTTTTGGCTATCATACACTAATTATGCTTAGATTTCCTATGTTTTTCATTAAGAAAGAGGATCCATCCTCTAAAGATTATCTTGAAAAGCATTTCAAGTCAACTACATTATCCCATCAAACAAAGATGTTACGACCCATGGCAACGAATGCACGAGGCACCCTCTAACCCAAATAATTATTTGGTGATGCACAGTGCAATCCCAAGAAGTGATTGAATTTACTATGACCTCATTTGCCATTCATTATTACTACATATTCTCATATCTCCCTCAAATACATAAGTGGATAATGCTATATCCTCTAAACATTATCCCAAGCAAAAGGATAATTGATTTCCTCATCGCCTAAGGGCCTAGAAGATTCGTGAGATCCTCTAAAGAAAAATAATGCACACATGTATTTTCAAGCACATGACACCATATTTATTAAGCATAAAGGATACAGTAAATACTAATATATTATAGACTAGGAGAACTATGTATGTATTATGACTAAAAAAGCATTGATAAAAATTAGATATAAAATTTCCCTAATAATTATCTATGATAGTTGAGAAAAACTAAATTATTCTTTGAGTTTCACTAGATTCTCCACTAAAGGTAACAAAATCCCATTGGAAATGGGTGGGGAAGCATAAACAATAATACTTGTGGCTCATTGATGGAATAAAACTGTAAGCAAATGATCAACTTCAAAATAAATCATGAAATATTAATTCCATTTCATTTCCTATTAAAACATCGAAGAGATAGAGTACAATGATGAGTAATTTAGTATACACTAGGAGAACTACTTACATATTATGACTAAGAAAAATATGTACAATATTATGAATTAAAGAAAACATAAATTTTCTCACTAATCGTCTGGAATATTTGAGAAAAAAGAAATTTCAAAACAAAATCATGAGATCATAGTTCCATGTAATGTCTTATTAAATATCTAATAACATAAATATATTAATTATTTCGATTACTCATTCAATATGAAAACAAAACTATTGAAATCCTAGAATGGCTAAGCGTATTAATTCATGAGTAGTGAGGAAATTATTTAGTGAGGAAATACACATTTAAGGAAGGAAAATGCGCATATACGGAAGCTCTCTTCCGTATATGCGTATTTTGCCTTCCGTAAATCTGCATATAAATATGGCAAAATGCGCATATACAGAAGCTCTCTTCCATATATGTGCATTTGTGCCTTCGTATATGCACATTTTTACCTTTCGTAAATGCACATACACAAAAGGCAAAATGCGCATATACAGAAGGTAGAAATGCACATATACAGAAGAGAGGTTCCATATATGCGCATATACGAAAGGCAAAATGAGCATATACGGAAGCTCTCTTCTGTATATGCGCATTTCTACCTTCCATATATGCACATATATGGAAGGAAAAATGCGCATATATGGAAGAGCTTCTGTATATGTGCATTTTTCCTTCCGTAAATATACGGAAGAGCTTCGTATATGCACATTTTTCCTTTCGTAAATGCACATTTACGGAAGGAAAAATGCGCATATACGAAAGAGCAGAAATGCGCATAAACAAAAGGTAGAAATGCACGTGAATGGAAGAGAGCTTCCATATATGCGCATTTCTACATTCCATATATGCACATTTACGGAAGCTCTCTTCCATATATGCACATATACGAAAGGTAGAAATGTGCATATACTGAAGAGAGCTTCCGCATATGCGCATTTTCCTTCTGTATATGCACATTTATGGAAGACATAAATGTGCATTTACGGAATCTCTCTTCCGTAAATGTGCATTTCTGCCTTTTGTAATTCCGCATATACAGATGACAAAATGCGCATATACGGAATCTCTCTTCCATATATGTGCATTTGTGCCTTGGTATATGCGCATTTATACCTTTCATAAATGCACATATATAGAAGGAAAAATCCATATATACAGAAGGCAGAAATGTGCAAATACGGAAGAGAGCTTTTGTATATGCGCATTTTTCCTTTTCATAAATGCGCACTTACGAAAGGAAAAATGTGCATATATAGAAGCTCTCTTCCAGATATTTATCTGCAAACTGTGTTTGGACAGAACCAAGTATGACATCGATTGGTGGTTTCATCGAAGGTATTGAAGTGTCTGAGGTATGACAAGGAGCATTCGGAATCAAATTGTACAAAGTGTTTGACTCGGAATAAACCAAGTCTAGGTAATGATCACGACTAATGGCTTGCTCTTCATTAACAATGCCTCCCATGGAAACATCTTTGGAAATGGGTGGAAGTGATGACTTAGTAGACTAATCAACAAGTAATTGATCGGGAATGGGAGCCTTAATAAAACTACATCATTATCTCCACTCATTTATATGATCAGATATATGGGTGGAAGTGGTCTGACGAAGCGAGGTCAAAATACCTATACACATTTCATATCTAATCGGTAACTGAAAGTGTGTCAAAAAAGACATTGCTAGAGTTTTGAAATCCCAAAAGGAATGTTGAGGTGGAAAACTTTAATGGAGTTGTGAACAACAAGGGTGGAACCATGTACAAGCCACAACTAAGGAACCTTGAATGATGTTGGTGGATTCGTGAATATCATAAGCACAAGGTGGTGGAATCCTAAATAATGCATATGGAACCTTAAACAAAGTAGTGTTGATGAAACTATGAATATATTTGGTGGCAGAATATTGCACATTTGGTGGTTGAGTCTCAAACAAAGTCAATGGAACAATGAGCATCATTGGTGGAACCATGAGCGTTGTTGGTGGAACCATAAGCTTTGTTTATGGAACCATGAACATTATTGATGGAACCATGTATAATGCATAGAAAACCATGATGTTACACCTCAAATTGTCACACCATTTACCATTGCAAGTCTTCATGTAATATCATTCTGAGCATAGTTATAGGGGAGGGAAAATCCATGTTTAGCCTTATCCCTAGATTGTTGGATCTTGACCCTCGAGAGGTTTTGGTGGGATTAGTCCTCCTTCAGATCCTACATCCTATTCCATCATTTGTAAGGTGAATATCCTTGATCCAAGCTATCCTCCCTTAGATCCAAAATCCTCTCTAAGTGGTTGGCCTCCCAAATCCTACTTAATGAGGGCCATCCATGAGCTATGGGGGAGAGTTTGGAGTACATCAAACCTTTGATCTTTTAACTCTTTCAGGTTGGAAATAATTGGAGAGGTGGAGATTATCATCCTAAGAGTCTTGAAAGGAATATGAAAGAGATCTTGGAGGCTAGTCATGCTACAACAAAGTCGGGTATAATCAATTTTGATGTGCATGTCTTCATGGATTTCTCATTAATCTAACTTGTGCTATTCCTTCCATACCTTATTTTTATGTAATGTATGTTTTCTTTGGGACATCAAAAGTTAAATAGATCTTGTTTATGCTTAACATGTTTGGATAAAGGTAGTTTGTATAGACATTTGCAAATCCGCATTAAGCTTAAGATCTTTGGAAGATCAAAGCTAAAGGCTCGAGTAACAAAGGAAATCTTTCTGAAGAATGTAATACATATAGTTTCTTCCCTATTCCTCTTTCCATTTTTTTTGCTTAAGATATTAGATCTAGGAAGATATATCAACCATTTTTTATCTTTTTGGCTTGGGTAGACAACTAGGGAACTTTTCAATCCCATGAAAAAGTTTAACTATCCATAGGATGAATTCTCCAATACACTTGCACGCTTAAGGAACCTTAAACAATGTTGGTGTGCTTAATGCCAATCCAAAATGCAAGTGCATTTATTTAAGATTACTGGAGCATACAACCAAGTTAAATTCAAAATGAAACAAATCAAAATGTGGGTGCATGTGTTTCATGATTTCACTAATAATGGGATATTAAATATTCAAAAACTGTGTGTGTGCAAAGCCCTAATGACCTTGCTAGCTTCCACTCAAATATAAATGGGCCTTCTGGAATCCATTGATCCAGATTTCCATCAATTCAGTGGGTATTTCCACTGAAGGTGTGAAAGGATCAATTATAATGAGGGGCACTAGGAGTGGTACCAATTATCAACAAAATCTAATCTAGGTATCGTCGTTTCCCACAAAAGTCACATATAAGGTATATCCCCTAAAATTTGGCTAATAAGTTGCCTCTGTCAAGTATGGGGAAGAGGTTATCCATGGCATAATGAGATGTCACTTCCAAATTAGGGTGGTGGAAGCTCCTTTGGGAGAATAGAAACAACCTCACCTCAGTTTTGACCTTCTCTTGCATGGTGCCTCATTCCCAAAGGTATTCTTGAACACTTGATGGTGCATGGTTTTATAAAGTTCCCTATTCAGAGGACTTACTATGTTTAAAAATGAAAAACAACCTAGGGGCATCATTTGGATCCGTAGCCCCAAGGTCCTACCTAACTATTAAATTTTTTTGTGACCCCTATGGAGAAATTTAGTGATATGTTTAGAATAATATTAATGTGTGTTAAATAATTTATTCATTAAAACTAAACAATAGTTATTATTTAGAAATGAAAACAACAAGTACTATAAAATTTACATTTATCCCATATAAAGCAAGTCAATCAATCAATCCAATATTAAGAAAAAGTCACAAGCTAAAAAGAAGAGTTATCTACAAATAAATTAATGGTGCCTTATTTATTTACATATTGTGTATTCAAAATATTTAATTGCATTGTTTATTGTAAATGGAATAATGAAAAAAATATGTGACAAAATATAAAACTTGTTTTTATCATAGATGTGTACTTTGTTCTTATTCTTATTCATCTTCATAATTATTTGTCACAAATAAAAAAATAAAAGTAACAACCCATTTTTCTAAATTCACCTATAAAATATTACATAAAAATAATTAAAAATAAAATAGGTTCAAAATAAATATTATTTAAAAAAAATACTAATTACAAACACAACCCACGTCTATTAACACAACTTTAACTCTATTCTAAATGTATTAACACAAGTTTAACTTTATTCTAAATGGAAAAACATATTAAATAACATAGCATATTAAATACAAACTATATTACATAAATCCATAAATTACATAATAAAATAATCATCCCCAAAGACTCATAAAATACCAAATATATGATCAATATTACATATCCCTAAAGTAAAATATAATTATTTAAAATATTATATTTTAAATACATGTTATAATGTAACTATTTTTAAGTTTGTTTGAGTTTAAATACCATAATACTTTTTTATATTTTCTAAGATAATAATGGAAAATATTTTAATTATGATGATGATGATAGTTAATTTTCATTACGATCAATTTTGGTCTATTAGACACTAAGAAATTACTTTATTTGTTGGAGCATATGAATCCTATGCTCAATTTTTTTATAAAAGAAACAGACCAAGGTCATCATAGTTTTGACAAGTTAAAAATGTATTAAAAATATAAATATTGTATAACAAATTGTATAAATAATTTAAATAATAATTACCTTTATAAGTGTTTTTATTTCAATCTGCGAGATGTAGAACAATTGGTGGTGGGGTATGGTTAAGACACCCCCTAAGCTGGAAGGTCGTCGGTTCTAATCCCATAGGATACCAAAAAATCCAACCATGTTAAGGGTTGGTGCGGTCCAGGCCGGGTGCGATCTTTGGGTGATTTTGACATCTTAGATGCCCCTGGTTCATGGTTTCTTAGCCAATGGCAACCCTGCCAGGGGGGTTCCACCACTTTGCCAACAAAAAAAAAGTGTTTTATTTCATAATTTGGGATGGACTATGGTCATACTTTTCTTGGACAAGTGTACTCTCTTGTTGTTCAAAATTGAAAATAAATAATTATTAAAAAATATATAAGTGGTAGTCATGCATGGATAACTCAAAGTTGATGAATGGATAACTAATAGTTAATGGAAGCTAGCTATAAGAATGTGAGATAATAATAAAAAAAATAATATACAAAATAAGTTATGGTTGATACATGGATAATAGGAATAATGCAGGTAATAACATGTAGCTAAACATGGATAACTCACTATCTCTCGACCATTTGATCCTTATCTATGTGCTCCAACCACAAAATATGTGGATGTGGTAGTTTATGACCTAGAAATCCATTTGTTAAACCATCTTTTAATGTCAAATTATGACATATTCTTGGTCTTAGAAACTAGATTTAAGGAGTTAACAGCCTTCCAATGGGTCTCCAACTTGGTGTTTCTAGTGGATCATTCATCTCTCTAATGTCACTCTTCTTGGCGTGTACTAGAAATGCCAGTGGCTCTCAATGAAAAACTCCAACAAGGTTAATTAATGGTTGAGGAAGTTGCAGCAGCAGTTTTTTTATCATGATCCTCCACAATCTTTTTACTGTAATCTAGTACACTATTATGGACATTTTGTGTTTTGTAGAGACAATTGACAATGGTCTATTTTATGAGCTATATTAAAGCCATGCCCTAAGTAAATCAAAGATGCCACCCTCAATCTAGAATATTTCAAGATTGTTAAAGACTATTGCAAACTAGGTGTGTATGGAACCTTTATGTGTCTTCATCATTTACTTTTGTCTTGATCTGTTGAGACCCTTGTAAACCTTAAATATAGGCCATGTTTGTAAAATTTGGATTGTTTTAGTTGTAAACTACTTTATTGAAATGTTTTAGTTGTAAACTATTTTATTGAAATTATTTTAAAATTTTGTAAACTCATATAAATTATGTGTTATGTCATTGAAAACTTGAGCTAGGGTTATGAAGATAATTCCATTTAACAATAATTCTTCTAATTTTTTCCAATAAAAAAATAAATTAATTAAAATATACATTTGAAATAACCAAAATAAAAACCAATACAATAATTCAAAATAATTAAATTCAAATTTAAACTATATATATTCAAAACAAAACAAAATGTATTTTTAAAATAACTCAAATAAACATCTATAAAATTTAAAATAAATCAAATTTAAAACAAAACCCAAATTGGATAGGGATTCATTGATCTAGGCTTAAAAATGTCTTTTAAATATAAAATAATAAATTAATATTAAGAAAATTAAAAATAAAAATAAAAAATATATATACATAAAGCATTGTGCATATCCCAAAGTGACTTTACAACAAAGTCAAAAGGAGGTCAAATAGCTCACCCATGAAATAGACTCAATCGTAGATAATTACTAGATGAAATTTATTCGTTTTTTAAAACAATGAATAACCAAACTTTTGTGAACAAATCAATGGAAGCGCCACTGCAAATAATATAGTTCTAATGTAACTTATGAATACCAGCTAAAACCATAGTCCATTGTAGATCACTCCATCCAAACAATGTGAACCAATTGATTTGAGTCGATAATGAGGAATGAAGACCGAGCATGACTTAATGAATCGACGATTGAACAACGTTAAAGACAATACGCAAACAAAATAGTATCGAACCAGTTGATGCCATGTTCACCACTTCAATTTGAGAACGAATAGCTGTCAACACGGATCAAATTTGAAGGGTTGATTATTTCAGTTTGTATGGTCGACTCCTTAATTGCGATAGCTAGGGAATATTTACGATTTTTTTTTATTGAAGCAGTCATCCCCTTTTATAAATGCACATGATCATTCAATAATTGAATTGTATTTAGTTGAGGAATCACTAAATTGCCGAAGACGACCAAATATATTCATTAGGCTTTATGAAATCCTCCTGCAACTCATGAAAACCTGAAAATAAAAGATCTTTGCAAAATTATTGTGTAAAACATAAATTCTATAATAGATTATGATTCACTTTTTAAACTAGCATTGTTTTCTACCTTACCGTACAGACTGTAACCCAAAACTAAGTCAATCCCACAATGTAAAATTGTCTTCTTTGTAATACATGCAAAACATTGAAGGGCAGAATGCGTCTGGCAGTTGGGAAGAGCCAGAATACCGCATAACTATTCCAGCGCACACACAAAATAAATAAATTATAGTGTCTTCTAAACAAGTCTCGCACACAGAAATAACTAGTCCTGATCTCAATACGGCAGCCCACATAGCTTGACACGCAATAATGGATGAACGACTGCAATGAGCATCTCTCCTTTTAACAAGCAGAGAGATCAAGTAACTGAAGCATTTTCAGATCCTTCGCAGACCTTAGAAGCCTTTTGATCTTTGTTCGTGACAATGTCAAGCTCGCGAGGTTTATCAGGCAGCATATGGATTTCGGCGATGACTCTAAATCAGTCCAATTGAGGTAAAGTATTCTCAAGCACGGAAGGTTTGTTAGGAATTCATCTAAAACCTGTTTTAGACATCGATTGTAGTGCAACAATAATGTGCTAATTTTTGGGTAATGAAATCTTACTGGAAGGAAACTGATGTGGCAAGATGTTTCTTACCAGTGATATTTTTCTACGACCCTGAAAAAGGTGAATTGGAAGACTGCTAGAATCTATACCCGCTATGTGTAGGCATATGTCTTCATCTTCAGCAATGTCAATAGCCATGTCCCTTAGGAAGTCATGCATCTTGCTACTCAACACGTCCTTCCCAGTATTTTTTGCAGTTGTCAATAAAATTTTTATCAATAAGAATATTCAAGTAATGTCACCCAAAGTATTCTATGTCAGAGCAGCTCCTTCTGGCAGTGGCACTTCCCACTCTCCAGTAATCCTTAAGCAATCCAGAGATGTATGAGATATTTGGTATCGATCTCCTTGCCTTCTGGAAAAGCTACACAATAGAGAAAACAAGGTCGAAGACATAAGGAACATCGTAGCTTGGATCTTAGCTTCATGAACAATCCTGTTTCTGTCTGCATACAAGCTGAGTAAAATCTCGTCTATATTTTCAAGCTGATCCAATGCAAGCATCCACTGTCCATGATCTTGTTCTCCTACCATTGCTACTGCAATAGCCTTAAGAGAAAGGGAAATCCCCTTGCATTCCCAGGGACGGACTTGGAAGTTTCCTCCACTTATCTGTTTCCTGACAGTCTTGAAAGGCTTGATAGCGGACAAGTCCCAACTTTGTTCATCCCTCATTGTCCAACTTTGTTCATCCCTCATTGTCGACAACCAATCTAACAAACTCGATCTCCTTGCACATTTTCAAATTTCAAACAAAAAATGAAGCTGAGATGCATTGAAAATTCAAATTCAAATTTCCCTCCCATTACCATCTCCTATCTCTGGCTACGGAAGGCTGACACCTAATTCAAAGGACGTGTCTACATCAAATTGCAACATTAAAGACATAGATTGCCTGGGAGTCATTGCCTGAAAGTAATCCCCGTTAGTCGAAGAGTAACCGCCTGGGTATGAATGGATGGCCATAACTGAGGCATGGCCATACCTTATGCCAGGACCACATGTACGAGGGTCTCTTAAATATTCTGCTGCATGTAGAGTATTGCTTGCCCAACCCCGACTGTTGTGAGGATGTCACCTTGAAAGGGCTAAATATTCTGTTGCATGTAGAGTATTGCTTGCCCAACCCCAACTGTTGTGAGGATGTCACCTTGAAAGGGCCAGGGCCAGGGCCAGGGCCATTCTTATCTGGATTGTAGATTCTCAGCATCCAACGGCTAAGGAGCAAAGTGAACTGTTGACTCTGCAAGGAAAGCATATTCATATCTTTAAAGTTGATGCTTCTTTCAGAGATTGATTGTGGCCGCATATTCATATCTTTAAAGTTGATGCTTCTTTCAGAGATTGATTGTGGCCCCAATCTACTGCTGCAGAGCATTAGTTACAGTAGGTATCAAAGTTAACATGTCTGCTGCAATAGCATTGAATGCTTTACAGCAGGCTGACTGTTCCTGTGCTCCAATAATCTCTCAAGACAGACAAAGGCCGCAATTGTAATTTTGCACTTAAATTTGTATATAGTTTAGCTTTTCATTTTAAAATTCTCCCAATCATATATGTGCAAATGAGACCTCTCTGCTCCTACTGAATGAGCTATCTGTCCGTTGACCCACACCAGCATACCAATCATTCGATCTTCCTCACATCATCATCAATGTTACACACCAGCACTGTGCGCATTGTTCTATAGTGTATTTATTGGAAGCAGCTTCAACATATTGAACACACTCTTCGTAGGACTATAGACAGTCGCGTTCTGGTTCAAACAACATGCATGCATTTTGATTTATTCCTCTACCATGCAGATTTTTCTCCTCCATCATAAGCAGGAGCATATGTGCTGCATTTTGTATGAGACTCAGTATATACATTTGAACGTGGTCCAAATCATCCGATTATAAGTTACATCACGTCTCTCCTCCGTGTAAATTGAAGTGGAATTCATTTGCCAGATTACGATGACGATGGTGATAGCTTGGAATTCACATGGGAACAGTGATGAAATTTTGATGCATTCGATGAAACGTTCCTTATAAAGACTTATTCCTCAAAGGAAAGTCAAAGGTAAAGCCATAGAGTTTTTTGGGCAAATCAAAGGAAGTGTCCCTACCATATCTATATTGATTAAACAAACTTGTTCACCATCATCCAAAAGATTTTATCTTTTATTTAAATGACGTACACAAATTCCCATTTTTAATACTTTTCATAAGGAAAGGAGTAGTCTAACGGGTCGACGATTTCGCCCGGAGTTAGACTACTCTGTCTACCCACGCCGTTAACTCCTCTCGGCGTCCGGAGTCCGGCACATCCATCCAGGAATGGGTCCCTCCCGAATCTTCTTCTGAACACGATTGTTGTCCTCCTGCACACGCCGTCTTGTCGCTGCAGTCAGCATCCCGAGCAATTACTCCACCACCCCGCGGGTTGGTGACTACTCAATCTTCCTGAAGATGCATCCATCCCCTGCTCCCTCCAACAATACTCTGCAAAGGTTTCCAGCTGTGAGCCTGACTTCGAACCAGACCTTCCCCGCTATGAGCCCGACTTTGAACTAGACCTTACTCCACTGCATGGCCACCTTCTCTGAGGACATCACTTCCAATTTTAGAACAACGACCATCATCTGCAGCAACTGCTCCTTGATGTACCTCAATCAACTCTCGTCTTTTAGATGGATATAGATTGTTTACATTTGTACTGGCCTGGCTTGAATCCAAGTCGAAAAGGACCACAGTAGTATGGCTAAGAAAGCCAAAGATTCAAACAAATCTGCAAGTAAATGGATGCCTTCGGTTAAAGATAATACACATGGGCCTTATTTCATTAAATGTTTCTCTGTCGATTCCTGTCCTCTTCAAATTGGTAGATATCAAACATTGAGCACGGAGAATCAAATTTGTAAGTTCTAATAGTGATTTTATAGGATAAATGCCTGTTATCTATGAAATGGAAACTTTCACACACAAGTTAATCCAGGAGTAAACTCACCAAGTTATGCAGGTCTTAGTGCAGCTACAGGTTCAATGAGATATGCAGCATGCTCATGTTTGATACGAATGATGCCTACAGATGTGCAGATTCTCATTTCTCGGAGCCAAAAGAATTGTCATGATGGAGTATTATCTACTAAGCGGACATTTACAAGGTACATAGGTAATACTGGTCTAGTCAGGTTCATAGAGACATCAGGGTTCCAGTTTGTGATAAAATCCAATGCGGGCAGGAAAATTTTCATTTCCAATATCTAACATGCCTTTTTTAAACAATTCTATTTTGATTTTGATTTTGAACTTGGCATTTTCTTAAGAGTTTTCTTTTGATTTTGATTTTGAACCAGCAAAGCTCAAGGGTCAAACTTTACTAGATGCTAATAAGGTATCTCTGTAACTTTCTTCTCACCATGACTTAGAAGGGCTATCGCCAAGATTATAATGATGAATGGATATCATCCATAAAAGGGAAACATGCCCTTGTTCTCAGCACTAATTGGAAGGTAAATATTATACTAAGCATTGATATCATCCATAAAAGGGAAAGACGCCCTTTTTCTCACCATGACTTGGAGGGTAAAGATCGATTTAGAAGGAAAAGATCACAATGATGAATTGACATCATCCATAAATTCTACCATATTCAGCAATATGGCTGTAGAGGTGTGAAGGCTTTGGTCTTCAAAAAGGATACCCGCCCTAGGCATTGGACTTTATCACATATGAAAAGCAAATACCTCCGTAGACTTTTTCTGAAGAACTATGGTAAACTATGAACACCTCCGACTTATGCATTAATAATTTAACTCTAAATCACTTTGACACATTCCTCTGGACAAAAACGAAGATATGTGAGAATTTGTTGGGTTCAAGCCCTCACTTCTGACCTTAATTAGACGCCCACTCTTAAAATCAAAATCAAAATCAAAAGAAAACTCTTAAGAAAATGCCAAGTTCAAAATCAAAATCAAAATAGAACTCTTTAAAAAAGGCATGTTAGATATTGGAAATGCAAATTTTCCTGCCCGCATTGGATTTTATCACAAACTGGAACCCTAAATGTCTCTATGAACCTGACCAAACTAGTACTGCCTATGTACCTTGTAAATGTCCGCTCAGTAGATAATACTCCATCACGACAATTCTTTTGGCTCCCAGAAATGAGAATCTTCACATCTGTAGGCATCATTCATATCAAACATGAGCATGCTGCATATCTCATTGGACCTGTAGCTGCACTAAGACCTGCATGACTTGGTGAGTTTACTCCTAGATTAACTTGTGTGTGAAAGTTTCCATTTCATAGATAACAAGCATTTATCCTATAAAATCACTATTAGAACTTACAAATTTGATTCTCCCTGCTCAATGTTTGATATCTACCAATTTGAGGAGGATAGGAATCGACAGAGAAACATTTAATGAAATAAGGCCCATGTGTATTATCTTTAACCGAAGGCATCCATTTACTTGCAGATCTATTTGAATCTTTGGCTTTCTTAGCCATACTACTAGTGGTCCTTTTGGGCTTGGATTCAAGCTAGGCCAGTACCAATGTAAACAATCTATATCCATCTAAAAGACGAGAGTTGATTGAGGTACATCAAGGAGCAGTTGTTGCAGATGATGGGCGTTGTTCTAAAATTGGAAGTGATGTCCTCAGAGAAGGTGGCTATGCAGTGGAGTAAGGTCTGGTTCGAATCTGGGCTCACAGCGGGGAAGGTCTGGTTCGAAGCCGGGCTCACAGCTGGAAAACATTGCAGAGTATTGTTGAAGGGTGAAGGGGATGGATGCATCTTTAGGAGGATTGAGTAGTCACCAACCTACGGGGTGGTGGAGTAATTGCTCGAGACGCTAGCTGCGGCGACAAGATGGCGTGTGTAGGAGGACAATGATCGTGTTCAGAAGAAGATTCGGGAGGGAGCCATTCTTGGATGGATGTGCCGGACTCTAGACGGCGGGAGGAGTTAACGGCGTGGGTAGACGGAGTAGTCTAACGATGGGCAAAATCGTTGAATTGACTCATTACTTTATACCATTTTTATGAGAATAGAGTATCACGAGTTTTATTTTGTAGTGATAAATGGATTTAATTAAACTTTAAAATAATGTTTATTGTAAAGGAGGAACTTGGAATGTTCACTTTGAAGTAGTTGTGACTTTATGGTAAAGGGGGAATTTGGAAGGTTCACTTTGGAGTAGTTGTGAATTTGTTTGTAAAGATTTTGTTAGAGGTAGATTATTGTTTTATCTTATAAATTATTTTAGTAGAAGATTTTGCTAAAGATTTTGGTATATATATATATATATATATATATATATATATATATATATTATAGGGATTTTGTAATAAAGGAGATATACAATTTTCACTTTGCAGTGATAAATGGATTTAATTAAACTTTAAAATAATGTTTATTGTAAAGAAGGAATTTGGAATGTTCACTTTGGAGTAGTTGTGAGTTTATTGTAATGGAGGAATTTGGAAGGTTCACTTTGGAGTAGTTGTGAATTTATTTGCAAAGATTTTGTTAGAGGTAAATTATTATTTTATCCTATAAAAGATTTTAGTAGAAGATTTTGGTATATTTTTTTTTGAGGGATTTTGTAATAAAGGAGATATACAATTTTAACTAGAAAAACAAGCAAATGAAATCAACAACAACATCATATCATTGAAGTTGCAATTGTGCAATTATACAACAATATCAACATTGAAGTATCATTACTTTAACTTCATAATCAACCATCGTTGTAAGTTCACTTATCTTTTGTAACTTGCAACTAGTCTTTTGTATCTTTCTTTTGTAACTTACAACTAGTCTTTTGTATCTTTCATAATAAAGTTGAATTGCTTTGTATTTGGGTGAATTATCAGCTAAGATCGACACCCGCTAGCTGCCCAGTTTGAGATTTCAATTATTGAGTCTTGTTTGTAAAAGGGTGGAGTAGCAAGAAGCCCTTATTTATTTGAGTGAGTCATAGTTTTCTAATGGAAAGAATAGATGGCTTGGTAGAGTTACCAAACACTCTACTTTATTCTATTGACAACACTCTCATGATTGACAAGAACACCCTCACTCACATTCAAGGTTGTGTGCAAGAATGACAAGGCACACTTGAGTTTTTACAACTTGAGTCACAACTCCTACAAGAAGAAAGACATTATGAACTTGGTCTTGTTCATAACAATAATCTCTATGATCTAGTTCAGTCGTTTGCACAAGATCACTGTCACATGCCCCAAATTGCAAAAAAAATTATGTTTTAAGAAACATTATGTTATATTTTAGTATAAAGTTTGTAATTAATGACCAAGTGGAAACAAGGATAATTGAATGTAATTGCTGAATATTTTATTAATTAATAAATGAAAGATCAGACAACAACTTAAGGAGGATGTTAAATGAGTGTTTTACTGGCCATTTGGTGGAGTAGGTTGGGTTGAGAGCAGATTGACACTTGGCAACATCCTCAAACTACTTCTAGTTGTTGTAGGAGGCAACTTCCATATTTTTGTGGTCATGTTCCCCAAGAAAGTGGAACAAGAGCAGGTGGCTCATTAAGTGAAAACTGGCCCAAAAGACCTAGGCATGCTAATAAAACTTCCCATTAAAGAGAGCTGAGGCTGCTCATTTCTTGACTTGTGAAGATTCTGAGTGAATGAAGTATACAAGAAAATTCGATGGAGGGGACTAGCTGAAGTTTGTTTTGAGTGAAAAGTGCTGAAGATCTGAACTAGTGCAACTATTATAAGCTGAGTTCATACTACTGCATGCTAAACAGATTTACTGTTGAACACTCAGTAGAGTTGTAGAGGACTACTAAACTACATCTCTCACCCAATACCTCTACCAGGTGGACCAGGAGACAAGCTTGGGGGTCCTGAGATTTGTAGTTCAGCTTTCTCTAGTAGTTGGTTGGGAGGAACAGGTTCCTTAATATGTTGTCACCTCTTCTACATTTCTAGGTTCTACATGATTTATCTAGCTCTCTAATTGTTTGTTGACATCTAGAAGGATTGAGTTTAAGCAATAATATGTTATGCTTTTGTTCTATTATTGTTAGGGTTAGTTAATGAAATACTTTTACTGTGAAAATATAGATAAATGTTGGATTAGATAGATTAGGGTAAATGATTAGAAGAATTTCCAATTTTACTGATAGATTACAAAAATACCTAACTGTATTTTTCCACACATTTTTAAAGGTAGTACTCTAGTACAGTAGGTTAGATTAATTTTTGATAAGAATCGAAAAAAGTATGCTTGAATGTGTTAATTTACCTTCTACAGATTTCATAAGAGTTAATCATAAGTATGTTATTCTTTTCTATTCCAGATGTTTTACTTAGACAGAGTACAGTGTCATAGTATAAACAAACCTGTATCCAGGAAAAATTTAAAAATACATATATATTTAGTTGGTGTATATTTTTACACAGTAGATAGATTTATTTACTATAAATATATTATTATAGTAACCCAAAAGGCATAGAAACAGTAAATAAGGCTAGAAGTTTACTCAGATAATTTCATCATTAAACTAAGTAAAATGAAACTAGAATAACATTATAATCAAATTCATTACCTTCTTATTTACTAGTAGTGAAATTATCCAGTTTCACACATAAACTAATTAAAGCATACATACTTCATTTGTATAACCATAAGTATCAAATAGATGAATATATAAAATTAAATACATTATCCATAAGAAAAAGTATTAAAACTCTATGGAATTTACCAACTAAGATAAATTAAATAAAGCCCTTTCAAATATTTTAACCCAGAAAAATATAGTAAAGACTTAGGTTGTAGAATCAACCTTTCTTCATATCTACTTACTGAAGTAATTGTTATTGACAGTAAAAATCAAATTATATTCTAAAAACCAACTCTTTGAACATTTCATTTCAATTTTAAACATAATCAAAATAAATATCAATTTACAGTAACAATAATATCTGTTTAGGTTAATTTAAACAAAATTGAAGAAAAAACCAAAACCGATAAGAATCTGATCCAGATTTATGCAGGAACGCAATATAATACACAAATAACCATAGAAACAAATATGCAGTGGAAATAACACTTCATTTCATTAATCAATAACTAAAACTTGTTTACATACAGAATGGAAATAAACTAGCTAGAGTGTTGGTAGCTTATCTCTGAGAAGAGATGTGGCGGCTACATGCCTCTAAAATTTGTGTTACATTGAGGCTCGAAGGCCTATATATTATTAAGAAACAATGGAAACCCTACACATCCAAAAATATAACCCTAGGAGGTGAAACGCCAAAATGTGGGCCCCATTGGGTAACTTGGTACATCAATTTCTCGGGGTCGTAACTTCACAATACTACCTCCGTTTGACGCGCATGATACATTGTTAGAAAGATATATTTAAGAACTACATCCATAAACAACAAACACCAAGCTTGAAATGGACTCCTATTTTTTCGACCATTCGATGCCGAAAAAACGTCGTTTAGGGCCTCAAAACGGCTCTGAAAGTTTAGGACCCGAAAACTGCCAAAAATAGTAAATTGTGCTACAATTAAGGAAACTGGAAAACTGAAAGAAACAATGGTGGGGGTCCAAGTGGAATAGGTGGTTGGCCACCAATGTCCTCCTAGATCATTCCTCCCCCCTTAGGAAGCAATGGTCCCCATTGCGCTGAGTTCCTCCATGAGATGAGGGAACTTTTGCTGAACTTGGTCCCTGGTGAGCCACTTTCCCTGGTGAAGGAGTTATCCTGCTTTGACAACTCAATATAGCTATATATTCTACTGATGGGTGTTCTTAATCTGTGTGTGCATAATCCGATTAGTTGTGGCTTGTTCCATGCAGTCGGGGTTTAACTCTGTTGGTGTGAGTTGTTCTGCCATGACTGATGTGTCCAATAGAGGTGGAAAGTAGGTTCGAAGGCGGTCCACATTGAGCACTGGGTGCAGACCAAGGAATGGTGGAATATTGAGCTCAAAGGCATTGTCCTGATAGCCTTGGCGATGGTGTATGGCCCATATTGGAATGGGCGAAGCTTGCGGTGGGGTCCAGTGAGGCGCTCCTTCTGCAAATGTAGCCACACTTTGTCGCCCACCTGGAGGTTTTGTTACACTTGATGTTGATCATATCGCTGCTTGTAATTAGCATTGGATCTGTCCAATAAGTCATGAACCTGTTGGCGAATGTGCTGAATGTGCTCAATGAAGTTGTTTGCCTTGGAAACTTCAGACTGGATATGAGTTGAATCAGCCTGAGTAGTTGCAAATGGCATGGCTACATCAATGGGACATAGTGGCTGGAATCCCAAGCCCACCTGAAAGGGGTTGTGGTTGGTTGAGTTGTGGAGGGCCCAGTTATAGCTATGTTGTACATAGGGGAGGCTCTTATCCCATGTGTGTAGATTCTTTGAGTTGTACATGCGCAAAATATGGACGATCATCCTGTTGACGACCTCTGTCTGGCCATCAGTCTGGGGATGGAAAGGTATGGACTTAGTGAGCTTGGTGTCTAGCATTCACCATAGGCTAGACCATAATGTACTAAGGAATCTGCTATCTCGATCTGATATTATAGACTATGGGATCCCAAAGTGTACCCACACTCATTCAAAGAAGAGTTTAGCAGTGGCTTCTGCTATGATATTCTTCTTGCAGGATGCCATTATGGCAATCTCTAAGAATCTGTCAGCGACCACAAACACATAGTCATTGTCATGCTTAGTAGAAGGAAGGCCTGATATGTAATCCATGGATATGGATTCCCAAGGTGGACTAAGTGTGGGAAACAGAGTATAGAGGCCTTGCTTCTTGATGGATGGTTTGGAAATGGTGTAGGTAGTGCAGGATCAGATGTACTTCCTGATGTCTTGTTGAAGGTTCGACCAATAGAAATACTTTTGCAGTACTACCACTATTTTCTCGACACTGAAATGCCCAGCGACTCGACTGTAGTGCGCTCCCCAAATCATCTTAGCACACTCGCTTGAAGGAACACAAAGGTGTCCCATGTGACATAGTAGTATATCCTGGAGGTGAAATTTTGGAACTTGGTTTCCCTCCAAGAGTGTCTGGAATGTGTGGATGAATTCTGGATCGCTCTTGTAGAGAAGATGCCAATCAGAAGTCTCGTTCCCACAAGAGTTAAGCATGGTGGCTATTGCCATGATCGATGGTCCGCTAAGGCAGTCTGCAACATTATTGGTGCTTCCCTTCTTGTACTTGATGTTCAAATGAAACTGTTGTAGATATGTGGACCACTTCTGATGGCGATCATTATGTAACTTCCCTTGTGTCTGTATGAACTACAGGGGTCGGTGGTCTGTGTGGATGATCGTTTCCTTCCCCAAAATGTAATGCTTCCATTGTCGTCAAGCATGTACAATGTAATACATCTCTTTATCATAAGTGGGATATTTGCGGACTGTGTCGGATAGTGTCTCATTGTGATATGCAACCAGATTCCCTTGTTGAGTAAGGACTGCCCCAATAGCATAGTCAGAGGCATCTATCTCGATCTCAAATGGTTGTTGTAAGTCTAGTAATGTGAGCACTGGGGCACAGCAGAGGCGATGTTTCAATTTTGCAAACTCTTTATGTTGAGTTTCCGACCAAAAGAATTTTTCTTTCGCTCCTCCCTTGGTGACTTGACTCAAGGGCTAAGTGATATGAGATAATCCCAACATGAACCTGCGGTAGAAATTAGCAAGGCCTAGAAAGCTACAAAGCTCTATTAGAGTAGTCGGGGTTGGCCAATCCCGAATGACTTGGATCTTGATTGGATCCACATGTACCCCACACTCATCAATAATGTATCCCAGATACTGAACCTAGGTCATACCAAAAGTGCACTTGTCCAAATTGGTACACAACTTGTGTTGCAGCAGTGTTTGGAGGACCTGTCAGATGTGGTGGAGGTGCTCTTCCCAAGTCTGGTTGAATATCAGGATGTCATCCAAGTACACTGCTACAAATGAGTTGGTAAATGGCTGCAAGATGTCGTCCATCAGTCTCATGAAGGTTGCAGGAGCATTCGTCAGCCCAAAAGGCATGACCAACCATTCGAAAAGGCCCTCCTTGGCTTTGAAGGAAGTCTTCCACACATCGATTGGTTCGATCAACACCTGGTGATACTAAGACTTTAATTCAATCTTGCTAAAATATTTTTCCCCTTTAAGATGGTCCAGGAGGTCATCAATCCTTGGGATAGGGTACCTATTCTGGACAATGATCTTGTTCAGTGCCCGATAGTCAATACAGAGTCTCCAAGTCCCATCCTTCTTTTGTACTAACATGATTGGGCTCCCAAGGTGATGAACTTGGCCAGATGTGACCCTTTTGCAGCAGCTCCTGAATTTGCCTCTTGATTTCATCCCTCTCCATAATATAGCATCGATAGATCGGTCCATTGGGAAGCGACGCACTTCGGGTCAGGTCGATGGGGTGCTTGACCTGACAGTGGAGAGGCACCCCAGTGGGTGAGGTGAATATGTCTTGGTACTCCTCCATGACCTTGTCCATTTTTTGTTTTCGTGCAGAGGGGCCCTATCTAGAGGTCATGGCCACAATCTTCTTCTTTCCTTGAGGGCGAATCATCAAGAAAACAAACTTCCCAGTTTTGGAAATGAGCTTACTACATTGTTTTGCAGTAAACAAAGAGATAGCGACAGGAGGTGGTACCTCTGGTATCCTGCACAAATTATTTTCCAACGCAACAATAACAGCGTAAGGTTGGGACTCATACACAACATGACGCTTCCATAAGTATGGTTGACAAAATAATACATCAAAAACATCAAGAGGAGCAATATCACATAATACCTCATCAATGAAGGGCTTGATGTTGTAAAGAAGGCGGCACTGTTGCCTGACGTGGAGATCTCGTCCTTAGTGAAGCCACCTGATGGTGTACGACTACGGGTGTGTTGTGGTCATCAAAACCAATCGCTTCATGACCTCTGCTGAAATCAGGTTCTTTTGGCTCCCACTGTTGACAATGAACTATAGTGGGGAACCCTTTACCCACATCTGGGAGTGGAACAGATGCTCCTCCTCCTTTGAATCTTCTAGTTCTTCCTTTTGGATCTTTATGGTGGCAATGGTGGCGTTGGGATCTGCATCGATAATATTATTCCCTTTGTCATTCCCCTTCTCAGGTTTTGATTTAGTGTTAGAGTATGCATTTGATTCAGAAGCCTTTATCTCATCCACCAGTGACTGCTTGGCTCGACACTCACTTGTGTTGTGAGTGGGGCTCTTATGGAACTCACACCATTTTCTCGTTTCCTTCTTTGGCTTTGCAGTGTTGCTCTTTGCTTGCGGCTTTGGAAAGTTTTCTTGAGTCGCCATGCCTTGGCTGTGTCCTTGGTTCTGCGGTTTGGGGGCACCTTTCCCTTGATTTTGATTCGCAAATCCAAAGTCTCACTTTTTCTATTTGAATTTTTGCTCAATTTTGGCAGCATACTGATATGCCATACCAAGCGAAGAGATGTCGAGGAACTCCATTTCCTCTTGAATGTATATGTGTAGACAACTATGGTACTTCAACACCAAATTTTTCTCTGAATATTTGATACCCAACTTGGTGCACATGGTATGAAACAAATTCATCAGCTCATGCACATCAGTGATCTCTTTGTTGCCGCAGTGTAGTCCATTGTATCTACTTGTCCTCATAGCTCCCCACTGAATAATATTGTCCCTTTATGGCATCTCGAAAAGAATTATAAGTGGGTACGACCGAGAACAGAGAGGGTTACTCCTTGTCCTTTCTCTCACAATAGGTTTCCCACCAGTCCTTGACATGGGGGGTGGTTTTGAGTAGAGAAAAGGTAATCTTTTACTGGTTGAAAAAGTCATGAACCGAGAAATATCCTTCTAATAGATTCAACCATCTATATATGGAATCTGCATCTATTTGGACATCAAATATGGGAATGTCAAAGTTTACTTGTACCTTAAAAGGGGTTGTGCCTCCAGAGTGGCTGCTAGATGCAGATACACCGCCAGTGGGAAGTCGTTGAAGGATATGGGCGAAGTTATTCATCATCATGTTCCTTTGTTTTTCAAGGGCCTCCTCGAGCAACATTTTGATAGGATCTTCTACGCCCTTGTCTTTCTTTTCATCCCCCATGGGTGGCCGTCGGGATTTGCGAGGTTGATCTTGCAAAGGTTCAACCAGATCGAGCCCTAAGTTTTTATACCTCGCACTCATTAGGGACATGCAAAGAAGGATCGAGAAAGAGAAGACTGCTCTGATACCACTAATCCGAATTTATGCAGGAACGCAATATAATACACAAATAAACATAGAAACAAATATGCAGTGGAAATAACACTTCATTTCATTAATCAATAACTGAAACTTGTTTACATACAGAATGGAAATAAACTAGCTAGAGTACTGGTAGCTTATCTCTGAGAAGAGATGTGGTGGCTACATGCCTCTGAACTCTATGTTACATTGAAGCTCTAAGGCCTATATATTATTGAGAAACAATGGAAACCCTACACATCCAAAAACCTAACCCTAGGAGGTGAAATGCTAGAATGTGGGCTCCGTTGGGTAACTTGGTACATCAATTTCCCGGGGTCGTAACTTTAGCATACTACCTATGTTTGACGCGTATGATACATAGTTAGAAAGATCTATTTAAGGAATATATTCATAAATGAAAAATATTAAGTCTGAAATGCACTCATTTTTTCCCGACCATTTGATGCCGAAAAAATGTCTTTTAGGGCCTCAAAACGGCTCCAAAGTTTAGGACCCGAAAATTGCCAAAAATAGTAAATTTTGCTACAATTAAGGAAACTGGAAAAATGAAAGAAACAATGGTGGGCATCCAAGTGGAATAGGTGGGTGGCCACCAATATCCTCCTGGATTAGAATCTCATAGCTGCCATCATCTTCTTAAAAACATAGTATATATATTATCAAGTATAGAAGTTACGAAACAGTAAGCTTAAAAGCTTATTAAAAATTTAAACCAGTATTTAAAACCATTACTGTAACCATATCATTTACGGCCTAATGGCCTTTTTACAACTTAGGACACAGCTTAAAATCCTGTACAAAATAACTCTACCAAAATCAAAACCACGGCCATGAAAACCTCAAGTTTTCCAACACGAAACAACCGCTAGGGCTTTAAAAAGAATTCATATTAATACATCGCAGTATCGGCCACATAACCTTCCAAAACAAACACAACATAATTTAGCCATGGCCAAGCAGAAATCCAAGATCCAAGTGGATAGATTCAACTAAAAACACCATACACCAGTGCAGTAGAAACCTCAGGCGAGACCAAGTATTACCCGTATGGACACAAAGTCTGAATCTTGGTGTGGCATTTTTATGGTGTATTCCAGCTCAAAGTATCCACATGAAAACCTGCACAAGTATATAAAACACTGAATGAGAAATATTGTTTGATGACAAAGTAATAACTTGTGTACAAATGCAAAATAGATATAAGCTGCAAGGAAAAACTTCTCACCTGAATATTTCGACCTCGGTCGTATTGGGTAGAAAGAATAGACCTTAGCCACCAGAAACCTTTATGCTGAGCAACGATGGAAGCTCTGTCAAGAAAACCCCAACACATAAGGTGCCAGCCTGAAAACCCAAAACCACGATGAGAGAGAGTAAAAGCTCACACAGTATAAATCAAGGGGTGAAGATAGTTAAACCCTACACTTAATCAGAACACTCAATAGACAGTCAAAACCACACTACGATATCTCAAGAGCCGTGCTCACATTCACTACATCGGTGCTTGAAGGATAGCTCATGCAGAAGCAAAATAACGACAAGGAAGACCACCTTCTTACAGAGAATTGGTAACAACGACATAGGACTCTCACACCAAACGAAAGGCAGTGTCCATATGAATCTCTTACACAAAAGAAGAACGGAATGGCAAGGAGGCTTATCCAGAGTGAAAGGAGTGACAGTAAGGCCATGCGACCCTGAGCCTATGGCCCTCCCATCCTAGAGAAAGGGTAAAAGCCAAGTTAATGTGAATTTTAGGGTTTTAGAATAGTTTTATATTGCTCCCAAAGTCAACAAAACCTAACCACCGAACATCGACCATGTGACTTCAGATTTATTTGCGAAACGTGGGTTTATGATATAGTTCGAGACCTCGTGGAACAGCCTGCACACATTTACATTTTATAAAGGAACTATGGTTACAATACTTTTCATAAATTTAAATATATTATACCCCTAACGAATATTGTAGGAAGGTAGAATTTATGCTAAGGTTTATATCCATGTTTTGCAATCTTTGGAAATGGATAAACAATCATGTAAGAATTTCTTCAACTTAATTTTCGTGACGAACAACAATTTATGAGAAACCATAACATTGTAAAAGACCTTGTAAAAGACTTAATCTTTTATGTATATGAGGTTGCAAGTATAGGAAGAGGTATAGATTGGTTTTCTTAGTCTAGGTATTAAACTTAGATCCATATATCACCTTGTGAGACGAAGATCATATAAAGTTTAAGTTGGTTAGATTTTTCTAGAAATTAATCTTTTATTTCTTTACCCAAATCCCAGTAATGTTATTGTTTTAAAATATAAAATTTGTATTATTACATCTCCATTTGGTAAGTACTAGAATAGTTAGAAAAACTATCTTATGCACTAGGTTTTATTTCGATGTGTGAATATCAGTCAATGTACTTTATGACTATACCTAGATCATAGGTTTTTCTAATTTTATTTAACTCATTTATTGTTGAAAACAAATACTCTTGAGTTACCTCAGCATCAAGTAAATAAACATAAAGGAATCTTCTATACAATTAGCTTTCACTAGAGTTACATAAGAGATAAACTGATAATAGATTAATGAAGGTTAAATGAATAAGTTATAGTTATAACGGAATTGAAGATCAATTTACTAATGCTTATGTTTACCAGAAAAATATCTAGAACATAAATATACAAATCAACGATATGTCATTTTATTTGATCAAAGCTGTAAAATAAATAAATTTACTAGCATTATATTTTATACTAGTTGAGATAATAATCTCGATCCGGAAACTGGTAACAAAACGTCTTACTTATAATTGACCTGTAAAAGAAGCATCACTTCACTGCATTAGCTAAAAAGCTAAGTAAGCCTCGATTTCAACTAAAGTTCCTTCATATTTTCACAAAACAGTAAAACAAACTGAGCACTAGTAATTAAACAAATGTTTCAATTCCTCTTGTTCCAAACCATAAACTGCTAAATCAAATCCTTAATAATGATTTATGAAAAACAAACAATTAAGTATGCGGAACTAGAAATTAACAAAAATAATTAGTTCTAGTTTAAGCCTATTTAGGTTAACCGTTAACAGTTAAATGTTCCTTAGTAGTGATGATTGCAAACATTTAATGTTATATTAAAAAATTTAAATTTTTATGAATTTTTGGAGTATTACATGTGGTATCAAAGCACAAGTTCAAACACTAGGCCTGAATGAGGCTCAACCTACATAGATAAATAGTAGATTTAATGCATGAATACTGATTATTATTTTCTTTTTGAAATGTTATTTCCAGAAAAAAAATTTGAGCTAAACTGAAGGTATGGAAAGACTCGAGGAATATGCAGATGAAGAGTCCCCGTTTAATGAACGAAGTAATTCGAGAAGAGAACTAGTTCAAGAAGAAATAACTAATAATTCTTCAGAATTATTACAAACAGTTAAAGAACTAAGAACTGAGATGGAAATAGTCAAAAAGGAAAATGAAAGAATTATGAGAGCTCAAGAGGAGTTGAACCAGATTTTGACGGAAAATTTTCAAAATGAAGAAAACGATAAACAAACAGGATCTGTAAATATGCCCTACCAACACAAAAGTAAAAAGTCTAAACAGTAAAAAATCGAAAGTAGTTCGTCCTTTGAGATTTATGGCAATCCACATAGGAATAATTATCAATATACTAGTGATAGTAGTGAAGATAATTATTATTCAAGAAAAAGAAAATTTAAGCCTTATGAAGAAATTTCAGGAGAATTTAAGAAAATAAAACCACCAACTTTCAATGGTGAAACTAAGAAAGGAGAAGAGGTTGAATTATGGCTGTCTCAGATGAAGAAACGTTTTCAAATTTATAATTACTCTAATAAGTTAAAAGCAAGAATGACCATTTACAACCTAACTGGGAAGGCAGATATTTGGTGGTAGGACCTTAAACGAGTAAAAGGTATTAGGAAAAAGAACATTAACTGGAGTACCTTTAAGAAATATTTTAAAAAGAATTTCTTGTCAGAACAGTACTATGAAGAGCGAGCTAAGGAATTTTATGAACTAAAACTGGGAACAATGAACATGAAATAATTAAATAGTAAATTTTTAAGTATGCTACGATACGTGCCTTACATTATGGATGAGAAGCCTAAGGTACAGTGGTTTCTAAGTTGTTTACCTTTTCATATAAAAGACAGAATTGAATATGATAATCCAAAACCTTTAGAGAAGGCTACGTGAAAGGTGAATTTTTGCTATGAGCAGAATCGCAAAAAGGAAAGTATGTCAAACTGGAAGGCTAAAAGATCTAATAATTTTGAACAGAAGAAGAAAGGTTTTGTACCTAACCGCAGTTTTAGGAATAATAACACACGTAATTTTCCTAATAATACTTTCCAAGGGAATAAAGGTAATTCACAGTTAAACCCAAATGGTCTTAGAAATAAAGAACCTGCTAATAATCACAGCAATTACACTAAGAATAATGAATGTAAAGAACTAGTAAAATGTTGGAAATGTAATGGTCCTCATTATGCATCAGTTTTCCCTAACTGAAAGAAGACTGTCAGCCACATACATACAATGCAGGAGGAGATGAATGTTGGTGATTTAGCAAGGAAAATGCCCAAGATCAACGCAGTACTGGAAAACAGGCAGGCAGATTATCAAATTTCCATGGTGGAAGTAGAAGGTAAGTTGAATCAAACACCTATATCTATTTTAATTGACCAAGAAGCTAGCTTAAGTTAGATTTCTCCTGATTTAGTAGAAAAATGCAAGTTATCAGTAGAAAATTTTGCAAAGTCATGGTTAGTTCAGCTAGCTACTGGAGCAAAAAGAAAGGTGATTAGTTTTGTAAAAGATTGTATTGTAAACATGGATCAGTTTGAAACCTCTGTGAAGCTTAATGTACTTCCTTTAGGTTCTTATGATATGTTAATTGGTATGGAGTGGTTAGAAAAACATAGAGTAGTTTTGAACTGTTTCAATAAAAAATTTACTTGCGTAAATAATGAAGGAGAAATAGTAAACGTAAGAGGAATCCCTAGGAAAACATTTATTAGACAGATCTCTGCTTTACAATTAAAGAGAGCTATTTGGAAGGGTTGTAAAGCCTTTGTTGTAACTGTAATTAACGAAGAACATACTAATAATGAAAATAAACTAAAACTGGAATACATTCCAATCATGAGGGGGTATTCAGATGTATTTTTGGAAGAAATTTTGGGACTGCCTCCGAAGAGGGAGTTAGGCTTCACTATTGAGTTGGTACCTGGTGCAGTGCCCAGCTCAAAAACCCCTTATCGAATGAATATATTGGAATTAAATGAATTAAAATCATAGTTAAAAGAACTTATTGATAAGAATTATATTAGACCCAGTGTGTCTCCTTGGGGAGCACCTATTATTTTTGTTAAAAAGAAGGACGGTACTCTACGTTTATGTATAGATTACCGTCAACTTAATAAAATGACCATTAAAAACAAATATATGTTTCCCCACATAGATGATCTGTTTGATCAGCTACATGGAGCGACTGTATTTTCAAAGATTGATTTACGATCTGGTTATCACCATGTCTGAATCAAAGATGAAGACATCTTTAAAACAACTTTTAGGACCAGATATGGTCACTATGAGTTTGGTGTTATGCCAATTGGGCTTACTAATGCCCCAACCATCTTCATGTTCCTAATGAATAATGTGTTGCACAAATACCTTGATAAATTCGTGGTGGTATTCATTAACGACATTCTAATTTATTCTAATTCTAAAGAAGAACATGAAGAGCACTTAAAAATTGTTTTACAAGAATTGTGAGAACATCGGCTTTATGCTAAATTTAGTAAGTACGATTTATTTAAGGATAAAATACAGTACTTGGGCCATGTAGTAACTAAAGCAGGAATCTCAGTTGATCCAGAAAAGATAAAAGAAATTGAATAATGGCCAATCCCAAAGGACGTAACTGACGTACGGTCATTCATGGGGATTACTGGCTATTATCAAAGATTCATTGAAGGATTTTCAAGAATTGCAAATCCCATAACTTCTTTACATAAGAAAGGGAAGAAATTTGAGTGGAGTCAAAAGTGCGAAGAAAGTTTTAAAAAGTTAAAAAAATTACTAACTACTACACTAATCTTAAGAATTGTTGATCCTAATAAAGACTTCATAGTATGTACTGACGCATGCAACAATGGTCGAGGTGGAGTTTTAACTCAAGAAGGACACGTACTTGCATATGAGTCTATGAAGCTTAAGATTCATGAGAAAAACTATGCAACCTATGACTTAGATTTGGTTGTCGTCATACATGCTTTGAAGATGTGGCGACATCACTTAAATGGAAGAAAATTTATATTAATGACAGATAATAAAGGATTAAAATATTTGTTGGATTAACCTAACTTAAACGCAAGGCAATTTAGGTGGATAAATTTCCTTAGCGAGTACGATTTTGAAATCCAACATATTAAGGGAAAAGAAAATAAGGTTGTTGATGCTCTAAGTAGAAATGCAAAATTAAATTTTGTAGTAGAAATCAGCACTTCTAAAAAAGATTTAGAAGAATAGCTAGCAGAAGGAGTGAGATTGGATGAAAACTATCAGAAATTACTAGCAAAAGTAACATAAAATTTAACTGAAAGTTTAAGTACAGGGTATAGTCTAAACGAAAAAGGATTATTACTATATAAATACAAACTATGTATACCTAATGTACCTAAGATTAAGTTACTAATTTTAAACGAAATTCATAAGACTCCTTACTCAGGACATCCTGGTTATCAGAAGACTATAGCCATGTTACGAAAACATTATTTTTGGCCAAACATGAAGAATGAATTGGCAGAATACATTCCCAAGTGTTTTAAATGTCAACAAGTTAAGACTAAACACCAGCATCCAGCCGGATTACTTCAGCCATTACCTATCCCTAGTTGGATAATGGTAGTCGTTGATAAACTTAGTAAGGCAGCTCATTTTATACCTGTAAAAACCACTTACAAGGCTGCTAATATTGTTGATATATTCATGAAGCAAATATTTTGTTTACATGGGATACCAAAAGTAATAATTTCTGATAGAGACCCTAAGTTTACAGGAAATTTCTAGAAGTCTTTGTTTAAATGATTGAATACTACTTTAAATTTCAGTACCTCTTTTCATCCCCTAACGGATGGACAAACTGAAAGAGTGAATCAAGTGTTGGAAGATATGCTCAGAATATATGTTAAGGAACAATCAGGTAAATGGGAAGATTACTTACACCTAGTAGAGTTTGCTTACAACAATCACTACCAAGCTTCAGTAAGATACAGTCCATTTGAAATTTTGTATGGCAGGAAGTGCAATACCCCCATCTAATGGAGTAACCTAGTTGACAAGTTAGTATTAGGAACTGAACTACTAAAAGAGATGGAGTTAATTGTAAAATAGGTGCAAGGTAACTTGAAAGTTGCACAAGACAGACAGAAGAGTCAAGTAGATCTTAAACAAACTCAAAAAGAGTTTCGGGTGGGTGAACATGTCTTTATAAAGGTAAGGCCTAAAAAAAGTTCTCTGAGATTATGAAGTTGTGCTAAGTTAGCACCCCGATATTGCAGACCTTTTGAGATACTATCCAGAATAGGACAGGTGGCATATCAATTGGCTTTACCGCCAAATTTGAAGGTTCATAATGTTTTTCATATTTCTGTGTTAAAAAAATATGTACATGATGCTACTCGTGTTGTAAATTGGAATGATGTGCAGGTGGAACTCGAAGGATATTTTTTGGTGGAAACGGATTGTATCCTCAAAAGGAGGGAGATATTGCTTTGGAATCACACCATTGGTCAGGTGAAGGTGCAATGGAAGAACCTTAGTCCAAAAGAAGCCACCTGGGAATTGGAGAGTCATATGTAGGCTGCATATCCAATTCTATTCCAAGGAAATTCTGAGGACGAAGAATAAATAACATCGAGGACGATGTTATAATTTAAGGGGGTGTGTATGTCACATGCCCCAAATTGCAAAACATTTTATGTTTTAATAAACATTATGTTATAATTTATTATAAAGTTTGTAATTAATGACCAAGTGGGGTCAAGGATAATTGAATGTAATTGATGAATATTTTATTAATTAATAAATGAAAGATGAGACAATAGCTTAAGGAGGCTGTTAAATGACTATTTTATTGGCCACTTGGTGGAGTAGGTTGGGTTGAGAGTAGATTGACACTTGGCAGCATCCTCAAACTACTTCTAGCTGTTGCAGGAGGCAACTTCCATATTTTTGTGGTCATGTTCCCCAAGAGAGTGGAACAAGAGCAGGCGGCTCATTAAGTGAAAACTGACCCAAAAGACCTAGGCATGGTAATAAAACTTCCCATTGAAGACAGTTGAGGCTGCTCATTTCTTGACTTGTGAACATTCTGAGTGAATGAAGTGTATAAGAAAATTTGATGGAGGGGACTAGCTGAAGTTTGTTTTGAGTGAAAAGTGTTGAAGATCTGAACTAGTGCAGCTATTCTAAGATGAGTTCATACAGTTGCATGCAGAATAGATTTACTGCTAAACACTCAGTAGAGTTGCAGAGGACTACTAAACTACATCTCTCACACAGTTCTTCTACCAAGTGGACCAAGAGACAAGCTCGTGGGTCCTGATATTTGCACTTCATCTTTCTATAGGAATTGGTTGGGAGGAATAGGTTCCTTAAGTTGTTGTCACCTCTTCTACATTTCTAGGTTCTACATGATTTATCTAGCTTTCTAATTGTTTATTGACATCTAGAAGGATTGAGTTTAAGCAATAATATGTTATTCTTACGGTTCTGTTGTTGTTAGGGTTAGTTAATGAAATACTTTTACTATGAAAAGATAGTTAAATGCTAGATTAGATAGATTAGGATAAATGATTAGAAGAATTTACAGTTTTACTGATAGATTAAAAAAATATCTAACTATATTTTCCACACCTTTTTAAAGGTAGTACTCTAGTATAGTAGGTTATATTAATTTCTGATAAGAATCAAAATAAGTATGCTTGAATGTGTTGATTTACCTTCTATATATTTCATAAGATTTAATCATAAGTATGTTATTATTTTCTATTCCAAATGTTTTACTTAGACAGAGTATAGTGTCATAGTATAAACAGACATGTATCTAGGAAACATTTAAAAATACATATATATTTAGTATGTGTATATATTTACATAGTAGATAGATTTATTTACTATAAATCTATTATTATAGTAACCCAAAAGGCATTATAAAACAGGAAAATAAATAAGCAGGGTTAACTTAAAGAAACAGTAAATAAGGTTAGAAGTTTAATGAGATAATTTCATCATTAAACTAAGTAAAATGAAACTAGAATAACATTATAATCAAATACTAACTATGTATTAATCTAAGAGTAATTAGGGTTTTATAAATAAGCCTATTTTAAAGAAAAACTGCTAAATATGACTATGGTTACCTTCTTATTTACTAGGAGCCAAATTATCCCGTTTCACACATAAACTAATTAAGGCATACATGTACTTCATTTGTATAACCATAAGTATCTAATAGATGAATATATAAAATTAAATACATTATCCATAAGAAAAAGTATTAAAACTCTATGGAATTTACCAACTAAGATAAATTAAATAAAGCCCTTTCAAATATTTTAACTCAGAAAATACAGTAAAGACTTAGATTGTAGAATCAACCTTTATTCATATCTACTTACTGAAGTAATTTTTATTGACAGTAAAAATCAAATTATATTCTAAAAACCAACTCTCTGAACATTTCATTTCACTTTTAAGCATAATCAAAATAAATATCAATTTACAGTAACAATAATATCTGTTTAGGTTAATTTAAACAAAATTGAAGAAAAAACCAAAACCGATAAGAATCTCACAGGTGCCATAATCTTCTTAAAAACACAATATATATATTATCAAGTATAGAAGTCATGACACAGTAAGCTTAAAAGCTTATTAAAAATTTAAACCAGTATTTAAAATCCTAACCATTACTGTAACCATATCAATTACTACCTAATGGCCTTTTTACAACTTAGGACACGGGTTAAAAGCCTATACAAAATAACTCTACCGAAATCAAAACTACGATCATGAAAACCCCAAGTTTTCCAACACGAAACAGCCGCTAGGTATTTAAAAAGAATTCATATTAATACATCATAGTATCAGCCACATAGCCTTCCAAAACAAACACAGCATAATGTAGCAATGGCCGACCAGTAACCCAAGATCCAAGTGGATATATTCAACTAAAAACACCATACACTAGTGCAGGAGAAACCTCAAGCGAGACCGAGGCTTACCTGTATGGACACGAAGCCTGAATCCTGGCATGGAATTTTTATGGGGTATTCCAGCTCAAAGTATCCACATAAAAACCTACACAAGTATATAAAACACTGAATGAGAAAGATTGTTCGATGACAAAGTAATAACTTGTGTACAAATGCAAAATAGATATAAGTTGCAAGAAAAAACTTCTCACCTGAAGATTTTGACCTCAGTCATACTGGGTAGCAAGAATAGACCTTAGCCACCCGAAACCTTTACGCCGAGCAAGGATGGAAGCTCTATCAAGAAAACCCCAACACGAAAGGTTCCAGCTCAAAAACCCAAAACCACGATGAGACAGAGTAAAAGCTCACACAATAGAAATCAGGCGGTGAAGACAGTTAAACCCTACACTTAATCAAAACACTCAATAGACAGTCAAAACCAAACTACAATAGCTCAAGAGTCGTGCTCACATTCACTACACCAATGCTTGAAGGATAGCTCACGCAGAAGCAAAATAACGACAACAAAGACCACCTTCTTATAGAGAATTGGTAACGGTGACAAAGGACTCTCACACAGAACGACAGGCAGTGGCCATATGAATCTCTTACATAGAAGAAGAATGAAATGGAAAGGAGGCTTATCCAGAGTCAAAGGAGTGGTAGTAAGGCCATGCGGCCTTGAGCCTTTGTCCCTCCCATCCTAAAGCAAGGGTAAAATCCAGGTTAATGCGAATTTTAGGGTTTTAGAATAGTTTTATATTGCTCCCAAAGTCAACAAAACCTAACCACCGAACATCGACCCCGTGGCTTCAGATTTATTTGTGAAATGTGGGTTTATGATATAGTTCGATACCTCATGGAACAACCTAAACACATTTAGATTTTATAAAGGAACTATGGTTACAATACTTTTCATAAATTTGAATATATTATAACCCTAACGAATATTGTAGGAAGGTAGAATTTATACAAGGTTGATACCCATGTTTTGCAATCTTTGGAAATGGATAAACAGTCATGTAAGAATTTCTTCAACTTAATTTGCATGATGAACAATTTATGAGAAACCGTAGCATTGTAATTGTAAAAGACTTAATCTTTTATGTATATGAGGTTGCAAGTATAGGAAGAGGTATAGCTTGGTTTTGTTAACCTAGGTGTTAAACTTAGATCCATATATCACCTTGTGAGATGAAGATCATATAAAGGTTAAGTTGGTTAGATTTTTCTAGAAAGTAATCTTTTATTTATTTACCCAAATAGCAGTAATGTTATTGTTTTAAAATGTAACATTTGTATTATTACATATCCATTTGGTAAGTACTAGAATAGTTAGAAAAACTATCTTATGCACTAGGTTTTATTTTGATGTGTGAATATCAGTCAATGTACTTTATGACTATACCTAGATCATAGGTTTTCCTAATTTTATTTAACTCGTTTCTTGTTGAAAACAAATACTCTTGAGTTACCTCAGCATCAAGTAAATAAACATAAAGGAATCTACTATACAATTACCTTTCACTAGAGTTACATAAGAGATAAACTGATAATAGATTAATGAAGGTTAAATGAATAAGTTATCGTTATAGAGAAATGGAAGAGCAATTGGACTATGATCAGTTTACTAACACTCATTTTATTTGATCAAAGTTGTAAAATAAGAAATTTACTAGCATTATATTTTATGCTAGTTGAGATAATAATCTCGATCCGAAAACTGGTAACAAAACATCTTACCTATAATTGACCTATAAAAGAAGCATCACTTCACTGCATTAGATAAAATATAAGTAAGCCTTGATCTAAACTAAAGTTCCTTCATATTTTCACAAAACAAAAAAAACAAACTTAGCACTAGCAATTAAACAGATGTTTCAATTTCTGTTGTTCCAAATCATAAACTTCTAAATCAAATCCTTAATAATGATTTACGAAAATAAACAATTAAGTATGCAGAACTAGAAATTAACAAAATAATTAGTTCTAGTTTAATCCTGTTTAGGTTAACCGTTAACAGTTAAATGTTCCTCAGTAGTGACGATTGCAAACATTTAATGTTATATGAAAAAATTTAAATTTTTACGAATTTTTGGAGTATTACAATCACACCACTTCATAATCACAAAATCAAATCAGTGGCCCTAGTAAAGAAAAGAAAGAAAATGAATATGAATACATGCATACACAGGTTCTACTTATTCCTCCCAAGCCCATCATCAGATCTTGGGAAGAGATCAACCTTAACAAGCACAGAACTGGTCTTGGATATGACAAGAAAGTGAAAGTTCACATTCCTAATTTCTCCAAGCCTATCAAGTTTCCAAGTCTTGGTTTCCTCAATGAGAGTTCATCTTCATCCACATCAATTTTGAGTTTGGAATGCCAACACTATAATCGAGTTGGCCACATGAAAGATCATTTTTTTTATCTTCACCCTTGTAAGCATTGTGGAAAACATACACACTCATTAGACAGATGCTTCTTCGATTTGAAGAAACCTACAAGAGAGAAGATTCACTATGGATGGATCGCTTCTTGGTAATGCTCGTCAACAACCAAGAAGATATATAAATCATACCATAGAATTCATTCACGAGTATTGACACACCTTGCAGTTGAGACATCCTCTTCTCCTCACATTGTTCCTAACAAGGGGGAATGATGACAGTAAAAAACAAGTGAGCAAGAATAAGCAAGCGTGAAAAAGTGGGCATGCATTAGATACAAATCATTGGTCCTGCTATACTCGGAGCTATAGATATAGCCATATCCATGAATATCCACTTAGCATAATATTGCACCTGATTCTACTAACCTTTCGGAATGTTCCACCAATAAAATATAAGCCTTCGATCCAAGTTCTAGGGTTTGTGGTCATCTTCAAATCACCTTCATGGTTCATGATTTTATAATTGTTGAGATTGAGAGTTTGTGGTTAGCTTTAAACCACCCATGTAGTAGAAGACATCAATATTTATCCCCCTTTGGTTGGTGGTCATCCAAAACCACCACTTTAGAGATCACTTGTACTTAGTGGGAGAAGTTAGCTTCTTATAACTTTCTTGGCATAGTCATATTTTCAATCCTTTTAGTCAGCTCTCTATTCTTTGATTCATATACACCCCTTCATATTAAGGGGGGGTTGTGTGTGTGTGTGTTTGGATAATGAGAAAGCATAATGTGCATTCATGCATAAATCTGTGTCTTTATTGATTGTGTGTTTGTCCATTTGTCTATCTTCCTTGTAGGGATTCCAACAATAATTAGCACCCCCCCCTTTAAAACTATGTTATTGCTTACTTTCCATTACTATGTTGATATCAAGAAATGTCATATGCCTTTTATTTCTTGGAGACTGCACTTTTATGAAGTATGGAAAGCAGTCTTGGATTGATTGATATTCATTCCCAAGGAACTATGTTAGCAACTAAATGCCTTGATAATTTCTTGTGTGACAATTCCTTCAAATGTTATGTGCATTCATGTCATCTCTAGTCCTTCCAAACTTTGTGATAGAGTCAAGCTATTTGAAACCTTTAAATTAATTGAATCCAATGTTCTTCATATAATATATGGTAGGCTTGGAAGGTCGTGTTTGAGAAACTAGATTGGGATTATTGGTATTACTTGGATTATATAGACTATCATTGCCTAAGGGGATACAAAGACATGTTGAGGCCCTATCAAGAATTTGTGCTCTTCAATAGTTGGTTATTATCCTAAGTAAGACTAAGGTTATGATCTTCAACACATTGAATCATTCTCTCTCCAACTACCACTTCCACAACTAAGGGGATGAGATCAAGATCATTTAAATCCTATGCATGCTTGGAGGTTTAATTCTCCAAGGTTTCTATTCATATTAGGACATGTTTTCTAGCATTATCTTAACAAGGAATATGGCTCCCATTGCCCTTCTTTGAAGACAATTCTTTCATAGTATCTTATTCATGATGCACCTCTTTGACATAACTATTAGACTTTATATCCTTTATGGTTGTGACAGTTAGGGGTCTAGTTTTCTTTATCACACTAAGTTAGCATGGAGAGAATTCAAACCCTTATGCTATATTTCATCATACGTTTCAAGTGGACAACTCTTCATTCCATCATCGAGGCAGGGTTTTTGGCCAATCCTTTGCATCTTGAGGTCATCTTTATACTTGTCTCTTTTATTCATACAATCTATACTTTTAGATATTATGATCCTACATTATATAACATCCATACCTTGACCTTTGTCTTTCTAAGGCTATTTCTTCCACGAATCCCTATTGAGGGTCACGTTACTAGTTTTTGGAGGATTCCATGTTACTTTAGGTACTCTTTAGACACTATAGGTCACCTTCTACCATCTAAACAACACCTAAACTAAGTGAACATGGAGGATATATACATGCAATGCATCCATATCACTTGGATCACCCAACCTATTGGTCTTAGAACCAATAAATATTTTTATCTCAAGCACTTCTTGTACTTGAGAGATGGCATTCTTATCAAACCAACATATATGTTCTAACACTATATGCATGGAATTAACATCCCCGTTGGACAATTCAATTTTGGAAACCATTGGCTTCAGTTCAATGCATATCACCACATCCCATGCTTCAATACATGAACTTACAAGGATGCCTCTCTGCAATAAGTTTATTCTCCAAACCATAAATTCCTACAAATTTTCATGAGGGGTTTAAGGCATAGATCATGGACCAAGCCTCCTCAACCAGAGCCTAATGGGAAAATCACATCTTTCCTTCTCGTTGTTTTTTTCTCAAGGAAGAGAACGAAAAAAAATCCCACACCACTTCTAATATTGGAATAGGGGTGCCTTGAGTCTTCTCTTGACACCTCCCCTTAATGAGCCAACTAAACTCCATAAAATTTTTGAATACATACCATTACAAAATCTAGGATAAACACCACTAGACCAACAGACAATCCATCTCTAGAAGGTCCTAGAGTCAACCCATTAAGCATAGAGTACTACTCTCCAAGTTCATTTGAGTAGCTAGTCTTCCATTCAAATTTTAATTCCCCGAGCCTTATATATTAGGACATGTAGACCTCATCAATCATATCCTTCTCCCAAGTTTACACAAATACCCCCGTTGGACCTATTTATTCTCCATGCAACATTATAAGAGAATGCATTTCTCCTCTACAATGATTGATGACTCTGTTTAGAAACCTTATTCTCTATCCCGTTAGTTGGCATTTTCCTCTAGTTCCATCATGCCTTAATTTCTGCTCTTTATACTTCTCATGATTTTATTTCTCAATAATAATACTAATAAATCTATTTTTAAGGCCATAGCCAAGCTAGACACCAAATTGAAGTATGAGATCCTTGTGTTTGTGGGACAAGGACCCCCTCCATGGAGTGATTTGACTCCTTTAATCTGCATAGGTCTACTTATACTACCCCCCTTTGGATTTGAACCTATGATCTCCAAGGAGGAAACAATATTCTTAACCATTAGTCCCACTCAAGTTGTACTTATACACACATATTGTACTCTTAATGGCTAGGTACTTGGTGCTTTTCCTATTGCTCATTTATTCTTTTTTTGCATTTGATAGAGTAGCTATACGAAATTACTTCACACTCCCACTCTCTTGTACTTACATCGAATGTATTTTGAGTCCCATTGACCTACTATTTTGTTCATTCAATGGAGATTTAATAAAATTATCTTATCTAGGTTCAGGTTCCTTTCACGTGATAATACCCCTTATCTTCTCCACTATAAATTCTTTGTTTTCATATACCTCTCCCAACAAGATACATGTGCATCAAACATATATATTAAGTTCAATATTGACTCTAAAAAATGAAAAACGTATTGTACCTCGGACCACCATTCATAATCGCAAATGTATTCTTGATTTTCAAATTGTCCTCCATCAACAAATATTGCCTCCACACATCTCAAACAAGGTTGATTGTTATCCTTTGTAGCAACCGTCTAACCTCCGCAAGCCTCTTTAAGACTAGATTATGTGAGGTGAAATCAGTTTTAGAAACCTAGAGAAGTTATGAAATTTCAAAATAAAACCACAAATCACAAAACAATTTGCAAATTAAAATAAATAATATAAAATAAAGCAATCATGGTATACATATTGATTAAAAAATTACCTTCAAAAGCACCATCTTCCCACATTGTCGATATATGGCTTGGGACATACAATAGTTGGTGATGGACATCTATACACCCTTTGCTTCTTCATATATATTTTTGATCCAAACAATTTTGTGAATATTGGAGAGTACAAGGTTCGGGGAATGTCACTGCACATGGAATAAAAAACATGGAAAATTTTAGGGGCAAAATTATCCCATGGGATAATTTTCCATGTTTGTTTTCATAAAAACGTTTTCCGATTTCCATTTCTTTATACAATGACTTTCCCAAATTCCACAGGATAAAAATATTTTATTCTAAAGGTCACCAAAATTATCTAGAAATTATATAAAATACTTAGAAATTTGAACATTTTTACAAAAATATGGTCAATCATTTTATGGTTTGAAATTTAAGAATTAGGAAGATTCACCAAGGTTTCTACACTTTAAAAAAGTTATGGACCCTTAAAATTTTCCCTGGTCCAAAATATGTGATCTTATCAATCTCCCATAATTAATCCCATAGCTCTACAAACCTTTGTGTTGTTTGTATATGTGATCTTATCAATCTCCCATAATTAATCCCATAGCTCTACAAACCTTTGTGTTGTTTGTGATAACTTGGACAATATTTGTGGCCCCGCAATGTCTATTTCACCAATAAGAATTTTGGAGATGAATGCTACATATTTATGCATTCCAACTTCAGTAAATGTACTTAAATAACATTTCCCGTTAGAGGCATATGCCAATGATGTTAATTAATGAGTGGCTTCTTTGGTTTTTCCATCCATTATAAATGATGTATACCCTTGAATCCAACCATATATCATGAATTTATTGTAATTTTTTGTTTGCACGCTATCTCTCCAGTGACAACACTAACATGTAAGTATTTTCATAACCAAGTTCCTTATACCTTTTGGTGCTACATTGACTTCCATGATCATTTGTTTCCAATAAGGGGATCACACCAAATTAAATGCTAAGTTCATTTGCATAACCAAGTTCCTTATACCTTTTGGTGCTACATTGACTTCCATGATCATTTGTTTCCAATAAGGGGATCACACCAAATTAAATGCTAGTTCATTTGCATAGACAATATCATCAACATTTTCTTAGCTGTTGATATTATGTGATTCCTTAATAGGTCCTAGATTAGGCCTTTTACTAGTGATAGTATTTGGACTAGATGGAAATGGAGGCTTAGAAATAGAGCATTTCATATAGGTATTTACATTAAGAAATTCCCTATTAACAACATTTTACAAGTTTGTTTAGAAGGAAATTATTTTAGAACTTAATCCTTTTATAGTTTTTCCATTACGATCATATGGGACAAGACATACTCACACTTCTATTATTCTTCCCGGTAATATGGGCTCGCGCCCTATAGTATAATCTGTTTTGTTCCTTATTGCATTCATTTTATCTCGATTTGTATGACCCACTCCCAATATTTTTTCAAGGATTTTAACATGATTCCATATAATATATCTTGGGTCATTCTTGACAAGGAATTTATGTGGTTTACTCATTACATCATTATCTTGTGATGGTTTATTGTCTACACTCTATGTACCAAAAAAATTCAAAATGTTGTAATATTAATAAAAAATTAAAAAATTAAAAATAAAGTCCTAAATCCTTTCCAAAATCAAATTACAAAGAACTTAAACCCTGCGAAATATCATTTTTGGGATTAACTACAATGTATGTAATATTCAAGGTATTCACTATGACTAATTTCATATGAGCATAATGCAACAATGACTCATTTCTCATGATCTTGAATAGTCCACTTGTCACTACATCAAGTGATGCTCACATGGATGAATAAGTGGGATTCAATCTAGTGAAATGAATTGCATAAAATCTATTGTTACCTCTAAAATTTGTACCCAGTTCCCAAGACCTCATAGGAAGGTTTCCCATCACTATAGAATTTGAGATCAAGTGTGCATATAACATTTTTTTCTCCAAAATCAAGTTTCTTATTTTACTATGCCATTTGCAAAACATTTGCAAGTATTGTACTATAGAAAGGATTGTATTGTATGAACCATTCATTCAACTTTTCCTTCCTTATATTAAGCATGTGGGAGGATTTCGTATTCTAACATTATGAAATATCATTTTTTTTATTATATACTTGGAGTTTAATACTCAAATCATTCACTATGACCCACATCCCATGAAGCCATTTACTAATGACCATTTTTTATAAGCTTGAGTAGTACACTTGGCCTTCATTGTAAAGGTGATGATCACAAGGGTTAATGTAAGGGTTTGAAGCTAATGAAATGAAATGCATAGTGTCAATTATCACCTCCAATACTTGCACTTGATAACTAGGGATTCCTATGAAGGTCACCCATCCCAGTACAAAGCTAGCTCAAAAGCGTTCAAGCATTCAATTTTTTCCACAATCCAGCTTTTTTAGCTTGCTACCCAATTTGCAAAGCCTTAGCAATATTGCTTATCTTGCTACCCAATTTGCAAAACCTTAGCAAGGATTGCACTTTATCAACCATTCATTCAAATATCCCTTCTATTTATTAAGCATGTGGAGGGTTTCCATAGTGAAACAATATTAAATATCCATTTCTTTGGATTAATTGAGTGGATTATTTAATGCTCAAGACTTTCAGTATGACCACTCCCATGAGATTTTTTCACTAATGAAAATTTTATCATGAGCATCCATAGTCCCCTTGGAATTCATTGCATCAAATAATGCTAACAATGGTTAAGAGGTAGAATTCAATGTAGTGAAATGAATGGAATAGCTTAAATTACCACCTCCAAAACTTGCACCCAATGATAAAGACTTCTCAGAAAAGTCAACAATTTCATAAAGCCCCCTCACAAACTGAATGTATACCACCACTAAAATTGGTATATTATAACTCAAGAAACTAAAAAATATCAAACCCTATTTTTGTTCAAAAACTATATTCCTAATTGTAACCAAAATTTTAGATAGATTAAACAATAGGTGGAAAAACAAAAAAACTCACAAAAATGCACGCAAATCCCACTAAAACAAAAAGAAACGAGCAACATACATGAAGTTTGATTAATATAGTGTCTATCCAAGAAGCTTCAATTATTTGTTTCAAGTTGCAACATGATTCAACAAATCTATACAATCCTATGCAAAACCTTATAATTTATTTCCAAAACCCCATGAATGGCTCACCAAATCTCCAAAAGCCTCTCATAATCTCGTGACTACAAGAATAAATAAGAATAATGAATCTTTTTTGTTTTGGAATGGGGGGAGGAATCTTCTTATAGGTTTTTGAATGGGAATTAGGGCCCTATTTTTTCATTTTTCTTGAATACTATAAAATAATTTAAGGCATAGCTATTATTTTTAAATTGTCTTTAAGTGGATATGCCAACAGATTTCTTTTGGCAGTCATTTTATTTTCCTATGCATGTTATAGCCAAAATTGACACTTCTCCGTTCATGACGACACTTACATGTTTCGAGCGCATGATGACACTGCATGACCTTATTGTCACTCACCCAAAGGACATTCAATGGATGGAAGATCCATATTTGGTACTTTTGTAGCATCCTCGTACCTCTTTCTTGGCTCATTGGATACTTAGGAATCTAATGAACAAGTTTTTAGACCAAATCATCTCCTGAAAACCCTTAGAAAAACCCTAAAACTTGCATTTTTTTCCCAAAGACGCGGGTTGTTGGTGTTCCACTAGTATCTTTTACCTTGCATGGGAATTTTGTTAGTGTTCCATTAGTATGTTACATGTGACTTTCCTTTGGTCCACTAGCGTGTACCTTAAAAATGCCTAAAAGATATAAAAATATCGAAAAAATGGGTGGTTTGGTTGGTTTTGGAATTGCCTCCTTAGTTGTAATTGGTCCTTCCTTGGCCCTTTCTCTTCCATTTTCTATATAAGAGAGAGAGAGGGGGGACAATGAAAAGGGCTTGGCCTACATTATTGTTATGCTAGGAGAATTTGGACTCTCATCCCCCTGACCTATTACCTAGTTTCCATCTACCTTTGATGCAAAGTTTGGAGGTTGGGATTCTTGGAGGAGAGAAGCAAGTGATCCAAAATGAAGGTTTCATGAGGTGACTTGAATGATGAGAAGGCATATTTTGTACTTGTTTCATTGATCAATAAATATTTGACATTATTCCCTTTCCACATCATTGTTTATGCCTTATCTTTTTATTATATGTTGATGCTTATGAGATTAGGGCTTCATGTTTTTTTGAATATCAATGTTTTATATGTAGTCAAATTGGTTTGAGGAAGGTTTGAAGTGGTTTTGTAGGTTCCTTGATTGGAGAACAAGAGGAGGAATCAAGGAAAGGCTTGTATCAACCTTTAGTTTGTAAGGTACAAACCCTCCTAACCCTTGAAATTTTTCTTAATCATTATATTTGCAGAACTTTAGATGTATATCTGTGATCCCAATACATTAGTGGCCTTATCCCAGCCATAGGAACACTTTCCCTAACAACAGAATTGGCGACTCCGTTGGGGAGAAGCCTGACTACTTTGAGGTCTCCTTGTATGTTTTTCCAGTGTCTTTTATGGTATGAGTCTACCTCTTAGGTTAGCAACAATTCTTGAGTCATTGTAGACATCCTCCTCATTGTTTTGGGAGTGATTTTCACCCTTTTTGCACTCTCTACTACCCACAAGCTTATGGTTGGCCACACATTAGCGTTTTTACCATGTACATGTAGGTGCAAAGTGCATCCACCTGTGTTTTAAATGCTACTATCAGTATAGTACACTAGTGTTTCCCTCTTCTCAGTTAGTTTTTCACTTTTAGGGCTATTCTAGAGGGGTCTAGCTAATTTTTGAAGTCTTTGTTGTTCCCAGGTCTATGTAGAACCAGTTGGAAGTGGTTTATTCTCTTTTGTCTGATCTTAACTTGATTTTAGAATCCTTTTTTAATAATTTGGGCTTATATCTTTCTTTATGCTTGATCTCCTTTCTTGGCATGACCTTATTTGTATGGTGTTGATCAACCTCTGTTATTAAGTATAGACTGAACTTGGGAGCTATCTGATCCTTGTCTTACTCAGTCTTTTTGGTCAAACCCCTTATTCCAAAGTGGTTTACTTGGTATCTTATGCAAATATTCCTTTCCAAACACCCAGCCTATGCTAGTCATGCTGGGGGAAATCACCCATCCTCTATAGGTCATGCTCGGGGCAAGCAGTTAGCCAATGCAAGTTATGTTGACACTATTTAGAAAATCAACCATTTAGGACTCAATCCTAAGTTCCCTTGTAATATTTGCAAGGGAGATCACATTACCCTTTTGTGCCCCGCTATTACAAAGGTACAAAGAGTTTGGTTTAAGTCTCAATGATATTGTTCTCCTTCACAAAAGTTGACTTCTCAACAACCTATTCAACCTTCAGTTGATAAAGTGGTTGAACCAATGCAATATTTGGTTAATCCCACTCTTCCTTTAGAGAGAGTGACCCAGATCAAGTGGTTGAATTGATGCAATATTTGATCAATCCCACTCTTCCTTTGGAGAGTGAGTTGTCTACTAGTCATGTTTTCTTCACTGTCAGTTCAGAACTCTCTAGATAAGGGAGAACTGACTTTGCTTTGAATGAACATGTGTCAAGCCCTCAGATTGCTTCCTCTGATTGGAATACTCTAGCTGAGTCGTTCCTTCCTTATGATGCACCTTTTCAAATAAAGGTACAAGTTAAACACTACACGGTTTCTCGTTGTATTGTAGATGAAGGAGCCTCTGTTAGTATTTTATCTATGCATACTTGGAGAGGTATGGGATCTCCTAGACTCGTGTCAATTTTTAATCAATCGTTGGCCTTTTAATGGTGATGTTGTTTTGATTCATACAAATTGTTGAAGGATTCTTGATGTACTCGGTCGTCACCAGGACAAATACTTACATTTTAGTAAGGAATTGGGCTCATTTTCTCTATGAGAGTTGGTGTTCATATTGGCGCCTGAAGTGATACCTCATATAGGTTGGTGGACTATCCTATAGGTAGCTCTAGAGAAGGAGAAAGATGCTAATATGCAGAGGGAGAAAGGTGCTCTAACATAGAGGTAAATGTGATGAGCATGAAGATTATGTGTTTTCAATATTGGACAAGTGTGCCCCTCGTGTTATCCATGTGACTTGAATAAGAGTGAGTGTTATGATGGCAATATCTTCTCCCAGGCACTCTATGAAGGAGTGGGGAGATCTACCAGACACCATGTGATGGGGTGGGAATATTAGTCTCTTGATACTCTCTCATGCAGTGGTATGAATTCATCCATGTGGCATGTTTTTATTTCATTTAAGTTTAAAAGGTTATTTTGATTTCATGTTTTGAATAAGGAAGTATATAAGTGTCTTCCCCTAATACATTTGATGTCCTTGTTAGTTGATATGTGTACAGTTATATAGGTTCCTAGAAGATTCTACAAAGAGAACATGTCCCATAGTTGGATATTAGTACCATGTTGACTCCTTCATTAAGAGGGAGGGTTGAATTTACTCCCTGGCACTCTATAAAGGAGTGGGGATATTGGTTCCATGATTGTTTCCCTCACTAACAGGGAAGGTTGATTCTCTTACATTCTCCCAGACACTCTGTGAGGGAGTGGGGAGATATTCTAGACACCCTAAGAAGGGGTGGATAGGACACTACATTCTTACGAACTCTCAGAGAAAGAGTGGGAATATCTCTTGGACACCCTAAGAATGGGTAGAGAGGCCACTACATTCTACTAATCACTCTATGAAGGAGTGAGAAGATCTATCAGACATCATGAGAAGGGATAGATATACCAGTGCACACTCCTTGACATTCTGTGAAGGAGTGGGGAGATCTCTTAGACATCATGAGAAGTGGTGGAGAGATTTAGTGCATTCTCTCGATCACTCTATGAAGGAGTGAGGAGATCTCTCGGACACCATGTGAAGGGGTGGAGAGGCTAGTGCATACTGGTGCATATTACATGTGGACTCCTTGACGGATTGAGTTGAGTTGTTGACTCCTCAATGGACTGAGTTGAGTTATTACATGTACACTCTCCAATGGACTGGATTGAGATGGTTCATGTTGAATCCCTATGGATTGGGTTGAGTTTTTTACTGGTCGATGGACTAAGTTGAGTTGTTCTATATTCCTTGATGGACTTGTTGGAATATTGGACAATACTGAGAGAGGGGGGTGAATCAGTATTGAAAATTTTTAACAATATAAACCACTTTTAATTTATTCGTTAACACGCATGATCAACGAAAATACACAGAACACAAATTTATCGTGGAATCCCAATTGGGTAAACTGCCAATACTTCCTATTACTGCAAAATTGTATTTACAAATAGTTTATACCTGATTCTGTAGGAAATGATGGTATTATACCCTTTTTACCAGTAGATACTGGAAGGAGGCTACGCATTATA